>JAMKCH010034574.1:0-27490 GCA_023653785.1 Ophioderma brevispina | reverse complement strand
TGAATCTGTACATTTAAATAGAAAAACTAACTTAATATTAATAACTGGCTGGGCTAGGTCTATATAGAAGTCGAAATGAACACATGCACCAAATTGCTTTTTTGTCAAATTGTAAATTAAACTGACAAAATGAGCAAAAAATTTTCCTATAAATCTTGTTAATGTGTTAAGTGTTGCTGCAAAAATAGATATATACACATGTTTTATACAGACCAACAAACGTGCTAAAATTAATTTTTCTCACCAGACGTTATGTTTTCATTTGTTGAGATGTGTCATTTTTTCGTTGGATGCTATTTACGTAAGTAAGTGTTGCTACTGTTTGTGCGATGGGAACGAATGTAAGTGTTAATAAGAGGTGGACAATGAATCTCTTTAAAAAGATAATCATAAATACCTTTCAACTGGTGTCGGCAAAGTTAAAAGAAATTTGTGAATGTGGTGTTTTTAAAAGTTAAAGTGCCAATGAAATAGTTGTGATTTTAAGTACAGTATTTGCACTCGTCTTAGGGATGGACAGTATTTTCTGTTGAGAAGGTAAAGAATGGTCAATTTTATTAAGCACTAAAATGCCAAATTTTAATGCATTGTGGTGCAGTTTCTGAGACAAAATTTTATGGACCCTCAAGGGATTGAAAATAAAACCAGAAATCACTAAAGGGATGAAATTAAATTTTAACCTGTGGGCATGTTAAGATAGATGTTCATTACACGAAGTGTGTGCTTTTACCTGGAATGTGGAATTCATTTTGTTCATGTGATTGATTCAAAAAAAGGAATTCCCACAATTACAAGCAATCAGTGTGGCTTCTAGGGAGTTTAGATGCAATGTGCCAGCTGTGTGCTTGTACTTGGAATGTGGAAATTATTTTTGTCATGGATTGATCAAACAAACAGCAATTCCACAATTACAAGCATCAGGCTGCTGGCATCTGGGGAAGGTTTAGACCCGCTATGTGCACAGCCAAAAAAAAAGTAATTACTGAGTTAATTCTGGTTAATGAGCAAAACACTGTTAAATGTACAAACAGGAATTAAATGCAAAATGTTTAATTAAGATTGCCTGAATATCCATCTACATGATATTTAAGGTTTTAAACCAAAGCTGGGTTTTAATACTTTGAACATGCAGATGGTGATTAGTATTTTAAAAAACATTTGTTTCTGAATGCCATGGCAATTGGAAAAACTAAGCATTTAATAGACGATCTAAATGCTTTGGATATACTTTGGATTTACAGTTGATAAACTTTCCTCTCAAGTGAGATATCAGTTAAAACCCAAAGATAGGTAAACCTTAAACAGACCTTGGAAAAATTCCAAATGTGGGACATTGATATGATCGATTGCAATGTAGTGGATTTGGTGTTAAAATACATAGCATCTATACAAATATTTCATAACAAAAATAGACATGATTTTGTGTAAAATAATTTATTAGAGGCTGTGTGTTATTTTAAGCACTAAATCTACATAACAAATTAAAGAGTTTAAAAACTATTTGCTATGAGAATCTAGAAGTTTGCAGAGTGAATACTACCATGACCATATATGGAAAATTCTGTGTGAATGATTGTAAGGTGCGAACATGGTTGCAACACAGAATGGGAAAACATTATATTTGTACTGCGGATTTGTGTGAATTTTTGTTTTAATTTACAATCTATTTGTCATACAATCATGATTCAGACCGTGCTATCTTCATATCTACATAACTAATTTGTAACAGTACATCATATTTGGTCACTTGTGACATAAAATGATTTCAGTTTTCTTATCGTCTCCCTAATGGGGGATTTTTGAGCAATGTGACTGGTAAAAGAAATGTTCAATGTGTTCAAATATGCAATGGTTTGGATTTATTTATTATGGCTGTAACCATTGTAGCATTATTTATTGAAAACTTACAAAAAACACATTTACATATATTGTAATCATGGATTGTTCAAATAAATAATCAGAACGTTACCTGGACTCATGGTTTTCTTCTAAGAGCCAAAGTTTTAGCCGTCACTCCAAGAACGAAACCAATTTCTACAGGTATTTATAGAGTGGTGTTGTTCTAGAGGACATGAACAATTGGGGAAAAAATCAGTATTGGAAATACTAGAAGGACACCCAAATTACATTTATATTTTTGTCAGGTTGTAAAGGGGAACCTGGCAGGATAAGCCAGAGAGGAAAAAGCGCCCCCAATAGTTGTAACAAGGCTGATGAATTGACATTTTTTGCCGAAGTACATGTAAATAACGACTCCGTTTTCACGAGGCATCATGCTTTCTGTGAAATTGCCATAACAAGCTCAAAAAACATGAAAAAAAAAATCCAAATTGTAAGGGGGGGGTGGTTTTGAGTTCTAACAGGTCTTTCACTGAGGATCAGAAATTCAAGATCACATCCGAAGGAAACTATCTGCCAACTTTCTGGATGTGAGAGTTGTGTCTTTGCACCAATTTGAACCTTCTATGTACATTTTAAGACCCAAACTTCTAATTGTAGCCAAAAAAGCCAACAAATGACACTGTCCCATACCTAAAAATGAGGAATCCATGTTGCACCTATGACTCAAGTTTGAACTGTATGTGGCAAATTTTACCATTTTTAGACACTGTTTCAACTTGACCTTTGCACATGACCTTTGACCTCAACATGCGATGTCCCATGGTGCACTTGACAAAGGGTGGGTTTCAGTTGAACTTCAACTTTCAGTAAGGTCATAGTGTGGTTTGAGTTGTTTATTCCCGTACTTGGATTTTCCGCTAAAATTGATTTTGTTGCTCTTTGGTATTTCAATAGGGCCTAACTGTCAGAAAATGCTGAGGTCAAATTTCCGTACTGTTGCCCCCTTCAAGGGGGAAATGTTAGTTTAGAGGGGAAAAATTTAAATTTGAGTAAAATTGTGTTTATATACACTAACGCGTTCGTCTCATTATAAGGATTATGAAAAAGTATATGCCTAGTTTTTCAACCTTTCGTTAAAGGTGTTTGTTCCTATCGTCTTTGGGACTCCCTTGATTTAACAGACGTAATACAATTTGATATCGATGAAAGGACCATATTTTTCTCAATTGTTGTACTGAATTTCAGCTTTCAAATCTATTTCTTTTCAGATAAAGATAAAAAAACTACTGTTTAATGGTTTATCATAAATATTAGCACAGTAGTGAAGTAGGGGTTGCATTATCGCGTCCAGCATCAAAACCCCTAGTCTGTTTCCCACGGACTGGACGTCTTATTGTGTACAAGTGTCAGGCTCTCATATCAAGGTAGAAAACACGATAGACAAAATGGGAACAAGCACCTTTAAAGAGTTCTTTAAATCATTACACTGAGCTGATGTCCTTACTACAAATTGACTGAAAATATATTGCATTTCCCTTTGTGAACAGGGGAATGCCCCAAAAAATAACCCAGTTAACATCCCCATTAGAGGAAATGGGTCTCACCCAGTAACCCCAGTTCACCTTTGCGTTTCTCAGTTCCGTTTTGGCCGCCTTACAAAACGGACGTGTGTTACCGCAGCCAACTGCAGCAAAATTGAGAATGATTCAGACTGATGGTCCTTCTTCAATTTGGTACTTGGTATGATGATCCTTATAGCAGCTTGTTGAGCTAAACTATGATGAAGTGCGAAAATGGTGTCCTCCACCACAAGGTGCAGTAAAAAGGAGATGTAATGCAAAAAACAATGGAAGCAGTACTCCAACAAAACACCGAAAACGAACAAATGTGCACTATATTACAGAAGCAGGAAGGGTTTTACATTAATTGCTGCTAGACGGAGGAAGCATCGCTCTGATGGCTGGTAGGGCTGCGTCTCTAAAGGCTGAGCAGTAGAAATGGTGACCACTTGCGCTGGAAGGTTATTCCAACACTATGACGTTGGGTAGTATGCAACTTATAGGTTCTGTAGTTGTAGTTGGATCTGGTACTTAAGTTTATGATCATTTTTCTGAGAGCATGTAGCTGGAACAACACATGTTGGAACTGATATTTGACCAGTTTTGGGTGATTTGAAGAACATGTTGTGACCGAAACGTCTAACACCTGAAGATACTCCCAATCCAAGTTGTTGAATGAGTGTGAAACACTGTCATCCTGCGATAAATCTGCCACACAATCATGCTCCTGTCTCTGAACTGCTCGAGCTTGTCAACTAAGGTGGTTTGGGTGGGGTTCCAATCTCCTGATGTCACATTTCGCGGCACGGACGACCGAGGGACCTCATATCTGCTTTCTGACGGTCTTTGAGCAAAAGTTTCCTGTGTCTGCGTAAGAGGCCCAGAGTGCTGTTAGATTTTTAGAATATGGTTGACAATGAGTGTTCCAACAGAGATCATTTGGCAATGGATATGCTAAGATAATCATGCTGATCAACAATTAGCAAGCTGCAGCCAGGATGGTGTATTGGGAAAGAGAACTTGGCGACCTTTGCGTGTAATTTGGATTACAGACATTTTTTTATGTTAATTCCATCAGCCATCCTCAGCCCACTTAGCCAGGGTTTGCAAGGTCTTGTTGGCAGAATTGGTGATCCTTCTTGGTTTTTTATTTCCTATAGATGATACTGTCCGTCAGCAGCAATAAGCAGATTTGATAGTGGATTGTGTCTTGTATGTCATTGATATACAATAAGAATAGTGCCGGGCCCCAAACCGCTTCCCTGTGGTACACCTGATTTTACATTCCCCCATTGTGGAGTGTCTGCTATTAACCGACACTGCCTGTTGGCGATAAGAGAGAAAGCTTTGATCCACGGATTGTTACACCCTCTAATCCCTTAAAAAAAATCCAACTTGACGGCTAAGGAGCTATGGGAAACCTTTCGAACGCCTTAGAAACAAAAAAGAAATCACAAATCACGTCGGTCTTTCCATTATGTTCAAGTGGGGTGGCCCAGTCATGGATGGAATTTAAAGCTGGTAACTGTTTGAGAAAGTCGTTCTCTTAAAGCCATTCGATTCCAGAGGATATTATACTGGCCCAGATGTTTAGCTACATGACTCAAAATAATTATGCTCCAGCAATCTTTAAAGCATAGGCAAGGTCAGGGAGATTGGACGATAGTTATCAGGATCTTGATTTTTGCACCTTTCTTAAATATAAGCTTTACATTGCTGTCTCCCACTGCTCGCAGACTTCGCCTGTGTTGATAGATTGCTGATAAAGGAAAGTCGGGCAGAAGCGAGCTCAACAGCACGACCCTTGAGTAATCTAGGAGGGATCTCATCGGGACCGCTGGCCTGCAGTTGGTTTAAGACACCTTAAGGGATTAACAAGAGTAATGTCGGGGAGATGAGATCTTCCCTTGTCTGTATGTATCTGGTTGTGGAAGGATTGAAAACAGACCAGAGTTTTTATTAGTGCCTGGGCTTTTCCCATAATCTGTTGTGAATAGTTTTTGGTCTGAGTAACGTAGTGCAGGAATCCTAAGTTCCCAGTTCGCATGGATTTTAACATATGACCAGAATGTCTTTTCGGTCTGTCTCCGTCAAGCTTCCTCCTAGTGCACCTCATTGATGTAGTTTAGGTGGGCCTTGTTGTTTGATGTAGTAGCTCTAGCTGTTCTATATGCCTGAATTTTGCCATTTGGATGCCGAGTTAGACTTTCTAGCAAGACAGTATAGGCGATCACGCTTCCTCATTTTCTGTGAGAGATGGAGTTCTCCATGGCAGGTGTCTTTTGCCACTTTTAAGCTTGGGGGGAACATATTTGGCCATAAGACTTAAGTTTATCGCGGATGATTTGCCACTTTTCATCCACCAGAATTTTTGGTATAGGATCGTTTGTATAAACTCATGACTAAACTCCTGTGTGTCAGTTCTCAGTGGTCATATTTGCTTTATCAAATTGTAACCCTTTACGGCGGTTGGTTTTTGAGGTTTAGAGGTTCCTGTTTATATTAAAGGAGCACTATGTCATCATCTGATTTATGCCAGGTTTCACATCAACATTGTCATAAGTTGCGGGCATGAGGTGACAAACCAAATCAAGCACGTGTTGGGGACTGGACGTGTGATTTTTGTTTGAAATTGATCAAAAGGCCTTCTCTAAACAAGAAAGCTTCAAAAACATTTGGAGTGAACAGATGCTGTTTTGGGATTTGTGTAGACAATGGGACCAATCAATGTCAGCTAAGTTATAAATCCCCCACCTATAATAATATTTGGGTGGGCACGACTGTGCTTACTCAAAAGCATGGAGACTGATTTTGACAGCTCGTCAATGGCCGCAAACTCTTCTGAGCTGACACTGGGCCCATAATAGCTTCCAATAACAAAGGGCTTGGAACCAGCAAATTTGAAAGACGGGCCATATGTGAATTTACACATCCAGTATCCAAATCAGGCAAGTCAAGAGATATTAGGTTATCTTTTGTTGCAAATAAAACACAACCCCTCCCCGTTGAGTCCTGTCTTTGCAAAAAAGGTTTATAATTATGGGAAACCATGAGTAAGTGCCATAGTGCTGGAAATTTTGACTCGCATCCCAATCGGAATACTCCTATATATACCACACAAATGACTGGATTATATCTGGATTATCACAATTGGATGCACTCCACCTGGTCGGAATCGCTGTTGTTTTTTTTTCGCCCGTCGGAGAGTCAATTGGAGTGTGTCCTTTTTGTTTGCCGCTTTGCGGTCATGTGTTTTTGGTGCGAAAAAAGGTTAAACAAAGGCACATTGCCCGCACGTGTTAGCGTGCCCTTTGGATCCCTTGCTTTGTGGTGAGCCTGTTTTGGTTTCTTGTAGTTGCTATACTATCAATACACATTTCTTTGGTTGAGTGGTTCTCTTATACTCGTTGTGTATTTTAATAAAACATGTGAAAACTGTCTATTGAAAATTTTCTTACTGTGTGAAACCGCGGGTGACGGTATCTTTGTCTTGTTGTGCCGGTTCCTTCCGCGGCACGCTTCCTGTTTTTCATTGCTCGTTTCATTCGGACATGTGCCCATCTGGCTCGCTTCCCCTCCCCCTTCTTTTTTTAGTTGCTGGTTCTTTGGGTCCCGGTTGGTGGCTTGTCATCCCCCCAGGTGGATTCCTTTCCCATTACGCCTTCTGGGCTTCCGTTGCCGTCCGGCCGCTATGGTTTAGTCTGTTTTTGCCTCACCTTGCCAGTGCTCAGGACTTACTCTCGCCCTCTGGGTTTGCGCCTAATCACCTAGACGCTGCCCGACTCGGCCGGCATCGACCGGGGGCCCCTTTCTCCCTCTCATTTTTGGGATTTAGGGCTGCCTCGACAGCTCTTGCCCGTTCCGTAGCCCCTTGTCTACCGTACCTGGTCCGCTGCCTCCTCCGCCGCCTCCCTCCTGGTTCTGGTTCTGGTCTGGTTACTACCCAACACCCCTAAAAGGGGGCCAAACGGGAGGGATGGTGCACTTTCCAATGGCGACTTTTGGTTGGTTTCTTTCTTTAGGGTTCTTGCTGTATTTATGTGTTTCTTAGCTTCCGTTTTGAATTTCTGCTTATCCGCTAATGTTGGTGATGTATTTGGTATTGATTTCCAGTCTACCAATGTCCTTGGTATAAATAAGTACTTTAGACGTTTTTATTTGTTGTGATCTGAGTAAATTGACTACATGTATGTCGAGAAGATCGTGTGACCGGGCGCAAGATCGCAAGAAGATCTTTCGTAAACGGCGGTCTGGCGAAGGCGACCAGGAAGTGCTTGCATGAAAAGAGTTTATTCTTGTCACTTTCCGACTGCATGAGTTCTAAGTATCCCATTCCAAGTTCTTCCTCATTGCTGTTACCTACTTACCTTCCGTAATCCCCCATTACAAAGCGGTGCACTTCTGTTTTGTACCCCTTCCAATTCTGTATGAGTTCCTTAGGTGTGGGTCCCATATGGAACTAATATTTCCATACAGGGCGGACTAGCGTTGGTACGCTAATGTATTAACAAACTGTTTGCATATGAGTACAGATTCGCCGGACAAACCCAGATTCTCTTTGGCTTTAATATTATTTGTGAATATGTGAATTTCCAAGGGTCAGATTTGATGTAATTGTATTCCTAAGTGGAATTCGTTTTGTATCAGCCAATGTAGTATTATTTAATGGTAATTTATATATGTATGGAGATCTTGAATGAGTTTATTCTTAAAAACAAAACATTTCTGTGCATTGAACTTCATCTGCCATCTACCTTGCCAGGCTGTCAACTTATCTAGGCATTTTGCAATATGCCAGCCTCCTCAGGACAGGCTATGACTCTATATATGGATATATGTTCGTAAGAAATAATTTTGCTGCTAGTGGATTTTATAGTGCTCGGGGCAGATCATTATAAAGACGATAAAGTCTGGAGGTCCTGTGACTGGGCCCTGTGGGACACTAGAGTCAACATCCGCCCACCTGAGAACATTTACCGTCAATAACAACGCGTTGTTTGCGCTTTGTCAGAAATGCTTCGGTCCATTTTAACGCTTTGCCACGTATTCCATAACGATTAACTTCAGTAAAGCCTTTGGTGGGAACCTTATCAAGGCTTCGCAAAATCCATTATGATCACGTCGACCTGTTTTCTTTGGTCGACTTGAGACGCAATCTCATGGATGGTATTTATAAAGTATGCGTCTCGCATGATGGTTTTTGCGAAAAGCCATTTTTGAGTTTCCAATATGATGTTATACTTATCCAGGTTTCATTACATGCGACTTTAAAATGTGTTCGAACACTTTGCTACAGACAGATGTGAGATTTACTGAACGGTAATTTGCTGGGGTGTCGTCGCCCTTTTTTAAATAGGAGTGATTATTTGAAAGCAACCCAATATGCTGGAACTTACGCCAGTGTCAAAGAGGTGAGGAAAATATTTTGAATGTGCCCGGGCCTATTGTCATTTGCGGTGATTTTTAGATTTGCGGCGACACCCATCTGGGCACTGAGGCTGATTTGTTGGATTCATCTTCTGTACCCGTTTTATAATGCCGTCTTCCTAAAAGACAATTCAGGGCATTGAGGGAACATCGCTTTCAGGCTAAGTGGGGATATTTTCCAAAGTTTCAATAGGTTAAACTGCGACTTGAATGGTTACCTAATAATTCGGCCTTCTGCAGGCTATCCATAATAAGGCTTACCATTAGTCGGGGTCTTGTAAGAGCAGAAATATAGTGTTATCATTCTGAGTGATTTCATAAAGCATACACCTAGCTTTTGATGCCAAACATTGCAGAATATAGCCTCTATATGAGGTTTCCCCTCGTGTCTTTTTAACCAGTTTAAGCACGGCGTAAAAATGGTTCCAGTCCTCCTGTGTGTTTCGCATGTTACGGACCTATTATAAGCCCTTTGCTTAGTCTTTGGTGACGTTTGATTTTGGGGAAATCCACGGCAGTTTTTGTTTTTTGTTTTTGCATTTTAGATGGAACTGATTTCAATGGAAAACGCTAACCCCATTTTTGAAATCAATCCAAAAAGACTATTTGCATCAACAAGCGATAGGTCCCTCTTTGAAAAATCATTGCTGATTTCCAAGGCATCAGCCTTTAAACCATAATATTTGCTTTCTGATATTGAAAACACCTTCCTTGGGGGTTGTTGATCTTTTTTAACACCTATAATCAATCTCAACAGATGGATGGAATACCATCATGGGGCACTGATGCCGGGCACAGTGGTAGCTATTAACCAGTGTGCGCTATTTTGGGTGAAGAAAAGATCTAAAATTCTATCTCCACGTGTGGGCCTATCAATGATCTGTTCAAAACCAAAGTCTGCAGCCATTTCTATCATTTCCTTACAAATCCACGGTTCGAGCAAACCGGCGATAATACACTGCGACTCCCAATTACACCACCATTATTAAAACTGCTGACCAAGCCAAAACATTGTATGGTGGATATTTTTGATTTTATTAGGAATCCCTCAGCATCTTAAATACGCCTGTCAGACTAGGTGGTCTATAGTAAAGCCCCAACAATAATTTGGTTTGCAATTTACCAACTCAATTCCCACATATAGTTCACAGTCAACCTCTAGGTCACCTGCGAAAAACAAACAATATCTTTTCTTAGTGGCGATCAAGACCCCTCCTGCGCAGGCCCTTTTCACTGATTTTTCTATCTTTTCTGATGACCGAATAATTTTTTGGAAAAATCTCACTGCTATTATGTATAGAATCTTTGAGCCAGGTCTCAGTACCCACTACCAGGTCTGATCAGGGTTTCCAGGCAAAACTGTAATTCCGCCAGCTTTTCTTTCAAAAACTTGTTAAATCTTATCACCAGCAGAACTTTAAGTGGTCTTGAGGGCCCTATGGTGACTTTTTATGTTGTTTAGGTTTATTTGATGTTCCTCGCCCGCCTGGTGTCCTTCGTGTTGTGTTTAATCGCCTCCAGTTGTATGTGACTTTTACCTCATGTTAATTTTACTCACCGGATATGACCCTTCATTCTCGGTGGCGATGATGAAGTTGATATAGGGAGATTTTATGGTTTCTTAATCCACTATCTAATGTCTCAATACTACTAATTTGCTGTATGAGTTTTGTAGTCTTGAGTTACAAAAGCTATGGCAGATTGGATGTTACACTGCAGCATCCCATGTTAACTTACGATCCTCGTAAATGCCTCAAAACTCCACTGCTCATACTTAGGCATTCGACATGGTACCATCCTTCGCAAATCCAACAAATCGACCTTTGACCCCATAGGCAAGCCTTGCGGCAGATGGTAACATGGGAATTGAAATATGAGAAACCTACAGACATGGTCTGACACTAAATGAGCCTTTTAAATGTCTTCTTGATTTGGTCCTGGATTTGCAGTGTGTGCCTAGCCTGCTCTGTGCCTCAGCTCTTGGACGCGCGCTGGGCCCGGGGTGTGCTCCCGTCTCATCGGGGTCTGTCTTGGGGTTCATCCCCCTTCCAGCGGTCTTCAGGCTCACGTTGATGACCTCTTCACTCGTGGGTTACTTCGCCAAGCCTTGTCCCAACTGCCGCCGTCTTGATGGGAATCTATCCGGATGTGCTATATTCCCTTGCTCTTGGCCGGGTTCTCTGAACGCGCTTCTTTTCAGCTTTTTCAGTTGTTCTTGTCAGCAGTAGGAGTGGCTGGTCCCCACCCCCCCCCCATCCACCTCCCCCCCCACCCCCTCGCCCCCCACCGAAGATTTGCGACTTTGATCTTGTGCCCTTTCCCTTTGGTACTATCTGCGGTCCTGGCAGCCATATCGGTGCTGCGGCCTCCCGTCGTGATCTACGATCTGGGAACCCTTGACATGGTGGTTACCCGCTTTCTTCCGACTTTCTTCGTCTGGTCAGTCATCATGAGGCTTGGACCTGGACTCTATGTATGATGGGCGCTTTCGTCCCAGGAGGGCCATTGTCTCTGTGGCGTTGGGTTCATCCTTTCGGTTGATGGAATTAATTGGTATGTTCCATGACTTGAAAGGGTTGGAGTCTGTACGGTACCGACTCGTGAGTTAGTCCCTCTTGGGATCTAATGTAGATCGAAAAACTCCAGTAAGTCTGCTCCGTCGGGTCCGGCATCGCTTCTGGTTTTTTGCCTCTTTCACATTTCGAAGTCACCTCACCGGTTGAATTTGAAGCAGAGATTCTCTTCTCATTGTTAGCTTTTTCTCCAGGTTCGGGATCCCAGGTGGGTTTTCTGCCATCCTTCAGTCAACTTTTTCTCCCCTCGGGTTAGAGCCCTGCCTCTTCCCGTCGGATTCATCTGTGGTTGTCCGATCGGTCCTCTGCTAGAGGGGGCCAGGTCATATGTTTTTGAGGTGTTTATTCTTCTGTCTGGATATCTCTTCAAAAAAAACTTGCGCCAAAGTCATTATAAAACACAATACTAAAGTCTCAGGTCCTATGACTCCCCTGGTGTACTCCACCATCAAGGTGAGTTATTGGTGTCCTGACTTTTTAGGAATATTAGATTTTTTTGTAGCCCTCTTTGGCGGCATCCGAACGCACCCGCTCTTCTGAAATATGATGTTCCACCTCCGATATAGGTGCTAGTCTGGTGTGGATTGAAAAAGATTCAACAGAGGTTTTTTGGTTAATGTATATATTTCCGTTAAACATTGGGTTGTAAAGGTAAGCAGCTCCGTGTAATGATTTATTAAAAAACAATTATGTTTTATAAATCAAATAACTGAGGCAGGATTACCTTTCCAATGTGACTTCCCGCTCTGTGCCAGCCCCACAACAACATAGTTCATTACGTTCCGTATGGGCTCAGGGCCCCAGGTTGCCAAAACGGAATTGAAAAGCTGCTAAGGTCGACAGGGTGTAACCTGGGGTCACTGGTTGGGACCATTTTCTCTATGGGTTTTATACTGGTATTTTGGGGCATCCATTTCAAAGGGAAATGCATATATTTCAGTCAACACTGGAAAGGTAATTGGCCTTCAGTTAGGTTTGAATAAATTGTAACTTATATTTTCACAGTGTGAAAAACACTGTTGTTTTCTGTTGATCAGTGATTGCGCCAAAGTTGCTTTTTTAAACATCAAAATTGGGGTTCAGTCAATCAGTGGTGACATAAGGCCAGGAAATGGAGAGTCCAGGAGCCATGTGGATGAGTCCAGGGACCTATGACATCAGAGGATGACAGATATACGTGAAAATATTGGCTAGCCCAATATTGAAAATGGCACATAGACACCAATCCACGGTTTTTTTTGTAGTATTTACTGACACTTGTATGGAATGAGAAAGATTCTTAGAACATAGTTGTTTGGATTCAGAATTGGAGGAGTAAAGAGATAGTGCACCTCAATTTGCCTATCGTACAGTGTGTGTTAAAGGCAATAAACTATCAGTGATTTGCCTAAATCAAAAAATAAAAAAAAATAAAAAATCAGATTTTTGCTTGTCTGTTACAAGCAGCTAGTCTAATATACCCTGCAAAGGATAGAACAAAGGAAACTTAATATGGACAAAATCGATATTTTATTTTGTCCGTACGAAATACTCCAACACATAATGGACTCGAGATTCATATCTTTGAAACATTACCAGTTTCTTCCTTTTCTATCAATTCTTGGTGGTAAAAATAAATGTTGAGAATTCTAGTCGCTATCCTTTTCTACAGCTATTCCTGCAAATTTCAATATTTTGACTCTTTGGAGGAAATCACTGATAGTGTCTTTATAAATGGGTACACCACATGGATTGGTTGGTATTCATAACATCCCTGGGCCTAAAATTTCACTGTGGTAAGGCGACGAAAAAAAGAAACCAGTTTTCGGCGCCGCGGACCTTTCGGTAGGGTCGGGGCGAATTTTTTCTTTTTTTTAAATTTTATTCTTTTCTGGAGCCCAAAATTGGCTTAAAAATAAGCCCAAAAATCTGAAAACATTTTCATAACAAAATTTTCTAAAATTGGTTTGCCAAATTGATAAAATTGCGGCTAAAAAAAGGCGATTTTACATGATTTTGGAAAAAAAAAAAACTAACAAAACACCATCTGCTAAACTGAAAAATCAGGGTCGGTCGGGCCTGTAAAACCGGGTTTTTTATTTTCATCGCCTAATGGGAAAAATATGAACTTGCTTTCTGATACAAAAAATCTCAAGTTTGATGGAGTCAAGGTGGGGGACGGGTTGAGATTGGGTCACACCTTTAAAACCTGGGAGGCAACTTTATTGTTCACACATCTTAACAAAAACGATATAGTATCTACAAAGATTTAATACACACCTGTAATGACTGCACTTTGCTAGCAATGGGGTAGTTTGCCGTACTTCTCCATGTTGAGATTCCACAATTATGACTGAATTAAAATATGACACAGTAAACTATCCTCTTTGCCTTGCAAGAGTAAATCCAACCTAATTCTGACTAAAATTATTTCTCATTTTCCAATCAAAAATAAATTTTGCATTTTTTATTATGAAATATAATAGTTTTCTTGCAGTCTGATTAAAATTTGTGGACAGAATGAACAACAAGCGACGCATGGACTGCATGAGCAGCACAGAACATGGCACCTTTTTTGTATGATGCGTAATTCTTCAAGTCTGCTCCAAACCTCTGCGTAGCGTGGTGAGTGTTTACCAAGGTGTGCGTATCTCTGTCCAAATAATTTTTAATCCCACTGAAAAGGACTCTTATGAAAATCAAATTTTTTAAAGAAGTAAAGATATAAATAGTCTAAGGCCAATGAAAGTCATGTTATGTTTCCATAAAATTTTTGCAAATTCATAATGAAAACCAACTATTTCATTTTCATTAGTTTAATTTGCAGTAAGAGCAAGTTCACCAACATTCAACCTGTTCTAATACCTACAATTTGGTGTCAAAACACCACCTACATTTGGAAATGATTTTGCAACTGTTATTTGGTTTAAAATCTATAAATCATATTCACAGATGTGATCCAAGAAGAAAACCTTGCTATTTTTTAAAATACAACATTAAGGACACGCAGGCGGTTTCCGGAAAATAACATATTGATTTCAGGTGTTCTAATCCTGCAATTCAAAACTTGCATGATCCCCCATGTTCAATGGACTACCCCTAGTGGTTACAGAGGTCCTATAGACAATTAGAGGTCAACTGTATTTGCATAGTTTTGTAACCATTTCCATCATTTTTTGGCCTTTTAACCTAATATTCCTATAAGTCCCTAGATTGTTATTCCTGTCATTAAATGCATATTGTCAATGTCACAAATTCATTGGAGGAATGGGATGTGTTGAGATCATAAACTAAAAACCGTAATTGCTCACTGAATCATGCTTTTAAACCCTTTTACATTGAACCTTTTTTTTTTTTTGTATCGAATTGTAAAGCTTCCATACAGAATCAATCAATAGATTTTTCGTACAGGTTCTGCGACACCTATCGATTCCTTTGTTTGGAGTCAAAAACTGATAAGTTGTCATGAACAGAAAAATGGCCGGGTCAACCTCTTCAAATTTCCTAATTTTCCTATAGTGACGTAAAGAACTTTCGCGAGTATAATTAACTTATTATTAATCATTTTGGAATTTATTCAGTACATTTTTAAAAGTATGGGCCGTAAATCTGATCTGGAATCGCCACATCGAATTTCTATTGATATTGGTCGGTAAGTAGACTTGCCTCGGTCGCGACTCTACTGGAAATCCTTGACGCGCGCAACCCCAAAAACTTTTAATGACCTGACAGAATAAAAAAATCCTACTATAGAGCGTAAGTCCAATCCACAGTACTGGTACATGATATTGATCATCTCAAGTTGGAGGGTCCAGGAATATTGAGAGTTAAGTATTATACAGCCTATCCTTCCAAATTCTGATATTGGCACGGTGTAAAGCTTTATATCAAAATAATCCCCATCTAGTAAAGGATTAAGCTGAAACTTGTTTTCTTTGGTACAAAACTGTGAATTTCTAATTTCGTATAGAGCAAAACGAATTCAGCCTGTTTTCTATTGGAAATAAAGCATATACAATCACCTTTTGTTTTCCCATTTTAAGTTATGTCTGTAACCAAAGAAAAGGTATGGAATCTATTATAGTATGTCTCAATCTATAGAAATCATGTACATATCCACAGATATTGAAGACTTGCAATCTCTCGGTGACACTATTTAGGCAATGCTGCATGAAACATAACTGTGAAACCATAGCTTTAATCAAAATTGGGCAAAATCATAATAAAAATGAAAGTGATTTCTATGCTTTGCCGCGATGACCCATGTGTGACGTTTTTGGGGCCCCCCAAAAAAGAAGTTTTGTCTCTGGATGGACCCCAGCACAATAGCTATCAAACTTGGCGCTAACGCGCTGGCCGCGATATTTTTTCCCTTCTCTTTTTTCTTCTGAATCGCACCGGGCCCCGGTCCGATTGAGATATCGTATACTATTGGCAGCCTGCGCTACGGCAACACCCAGCTCTCTTCATTCACATCCCATGGGTATACAGCGGTGATTTCGAAAAGAAAACGAGACAGTCTTTTGATTTTTGGTTTTTTTAATTTCTTTTGGAATCACAAAGAAAGGCGGCAAAGTGCTCAGGAATTGGGCCTTGCACCGATTTCTCGAATGTCATTGCTACAAGAATGGGACCACATTCATCTTATGGACGCATCCGCGGGCAATGGATTTTCCAGGCAACATCCCTTTTATCTTCATGTTTCTCGCCAGGTTCGGGATGAGTATGGGAGACCTGTTGGCACAACGCCGCTTGATTTTACAGTAGCAGATGTGCATACATTTTATATAATAATAATACTAATATATTGGCTTTTATAAGCGCCATTTATCTAGATCACAGCGCTATCGCATATTATTATTACCTGCCCGTCAGGAAAATCGTCACAATCATTTCGCTCACCTAGCCGGCAAAAGCTGGCCAAGCGCACCATCCTATCAGCACTTAGATTGTAATTCCACCCATAACATCTACCCGAATATCGCGTGGGTTGACGAAGCAATGAGGTAACGGCTTGCCGCAAGTGCACAACACATTGGCCACAGCGGCTCGAACCCACAACCTTTGGATAATGAGTCGGCAGTCATATCCACTGTACCACAAATGCTGCCCTTATATATATACTATTGAAACTTCATAAAAAGTGAAAGAAAACTTGAATGACCGTGTACTGTGATACTTGTTATTGGATCCCTGATTATTTGCTGATTCAAAATTTTGGTACAAAGAGTCAACAGAGCAGAGCTGCAAAAAAAAAAAATAAATTGCATCAATATAGCCCTTTTTTCGGAGTTTGTCAGGCTTATCGCCCACTGCATGGTTACTACTTCCTAACGGTAGGCAACGCCATAACACATGTCATTTCCGTAAAAAGCAACTCATCAGCCTCTTGCACAAACTTGAATGACCGTGTCGTTGTGATACTTGCGTATTGTGATCCCGGATTGTGATTCAAATTTTGGTACAGAGGAACATATCAGATGGGGCTTGCCAATAAATAATAAATTGCATTCAAACATAAGCCTTGTTTTTCGGAGTTTGTCAAGGCTTATCGCCCACCTGCAGGTTACTTCCGAACGTCTAGTACGTCCATACAAATGTCTACTTCTGGAAAAAGCCAACATCCATCAGCATCTTGTGACACGTTTCGGCGAAAACAAGGACCATTTTGCTCTGGGCAGATTTTTGTTATTTATCCTTGAAATTGACCACTTTTGCAATGTTAACTTTAAAAATGCTGGTTTAAAGAATTAGCAGCCGATTTGCTGATCCGAAAATATCGAAAAATCATCCATTCCTAATTTTTAATATTTTTTGTTACTGCATGGATATGCCGAACATAAACCTGCAAGGGTTGGCGTAAATCTGTGTATTGAAGACAAGGGCATTACTTTTAATCTTGATTCTGTAATTCTATCGGCATATCAAAATTCCGACTTGATCTCAAAGTGTGAAATACTGTGGGGCACCATGATGATTCAGGGGCTTAGATTGACCTCAAACACAACATGTATTGATCTTTGTTTATTCGTACGGTTGTAAACCGCAGCAATCACCTGTTAGAATGTGCATGATTGATACTCGTCACTGTCTTTGCTCCTACCGTCTGCGTTGTGAGCACGTAGCTGATTATTAAGGGTGGCCACTACGACCGTTACTACTTCACAGTCTTTTCTACTATTGTGTTGTTCTCTACTTAAAGGTGTTATTGAACCATTGTTACTCACACCTTATTTCTCTATCGTAATATTCCAATTGTCAAAAACTAAGCCTTATCCCGCATATTTTTGTTTTATTCTCATGGTTTTGGCCCGCATAAATAAGGGGATAAGCAACGATCGGAGGAGTGGGTATACCGAGGATGGGAAGCTCAATGAGTCTTTGAATTGCATCGTAGATTGAGAAGAGAGAAACATAAGAAGAAAGAGGAAGGTGGAATCGGGATAGCTCGTTTGAGGAAATAGGGGTATACGCTCCTTTAGCGTACTCTTTTTCTGCAGGATACTTTTTAAAAAAAAACTGTCATTAAGAAAAAGTAACAAATATGAAAAAACTTTTATTCAGTTTTGTCCATGTGACCTTTTAAAACTCAACTGGCAACTCAGTACAAGTCATTTTTGTGCCACTTGAGGCAAAATGCATAACTCATTTAAACATGTTAACATGTTATCAACAGTTTGGTTTTGTGCTCATCTCTCACAATACGCATCTATCTGTTAAGTTACAATACGTTGGCAATATCCTGTATCCCTTTTCCAAATTGTATCATTCTAAATTTCCAAGCAACAAATAACAAAATACAAATTTTTTTCCAAAAATCGCATCCTTCTCCCTAGTTCCCCCATATACTACCCCTCCCTCCTCTTTCATATTCCCAGTAGTTCTGTATGTTGGAGTTGTTGTTTCGTCCTAGCTGTTAGTCAGCGCCGGTTGTAACAAAACGTTTGAAGCAGTTGAACTTTGATTCTGCTTATACCAACTTTCTAACCTTTCTTATCCCTCAAAATCAGTTTGTCATGTGTTGTATAAACTTATTTTACCAGTGTTTTCTCGTTTTTTGAAGCTTTCTTTTCACTCAATAGTTTCCATATGTCACTTCGGACCCTGCCTTGTTGCTTTTCTAACTCCAATTCAACACATCATCACCTTGCCTTAGCACCACCCCAAAAAACCCCCCTTGGGTCACTTCACATATCAGCACCATATACTTGGGTGGACGGTACTGTATATGTGGAAATTTTCGTGAGGTTTTATTTTCGCAAATTTCCGTGAGTGAACATAAAAACTCAAAAATAAAAACTTGCGAAAATACACTTTCCAATAGATTGTATTGCACTTATGTCAATACCTTGAAATTAAATTATCGCGCATTGGCAAACTGTTAAAATCTCGAAAATACGGTTCCGCGAAAAGTTCCACTTAGCAGTATATTGGTTCAATACCCACAAAACCCCCCAAACCCGTATTATTGATTTTTCCTATTTCATATGTTAATTTTCCCACAGTCATGTACTTTTCCTTCCTGAGCTTGCCACTTTGGAACATCAAGTTAAACATCTGGCTGTCACTGGTTTTGTACATCCACTTTTGCTTTTTTAACGCAAATATATAACCATATCAGTCTTCATTCGATGTGCTTTCCATACCAGTATAATTATTTCAGTTGTAGCCGATTTTATTATAATAGTGAAACGAATCATTAAAATGATGCAATTGTTCTCTTGTATTAATTTTAAGTAAAACTACTAAAACTTGCAGGAAGGAATAAGGCAATATAAGAAATTCCAAAGCCTGCTTTTCAATGATATGCAATGTATGCAAAAAACAAAAAAAAATCATTGGCAACATACGTTAGCTAAATATTTAGCCCAAATTCATACCCATAACCTATTTACAAACCCTTAATATTGCCCATTGAAGTTTTTTACACAATGAAAGTCTAGGAAATCAGTTTTTTAGCAACTTTTACCTCACTGCTTCCCTGCTTCACTTCAATGAATTCATTGACCATATCTTTTTCAGGACCATATGGTCCAACGTTCAACCAAATTGAAAATATATCACATTCTATAATTTGAAGAGCGGGCACGGCACATTTTCATAAATATTAAATTTCTTTCGTCAATGTTTGCTCACAAATAGTCTTAGGCCATTGGAAGAATTCAGATAGATTTTACACATAAAAATAACATATCCATAATTAGATAGGGCAAAGCCATTGATACGTTAGCCTACATGTACTCTGTACTACCTTTTAAGTTTGCTGTATTTTTAATAACCAAATGTGTCCAATCTTATATTAGCGGTCATTGCTCTCCATATGGAACACTTGCTACAACACCATTGAATGGAGATTTGTATCTTTGAACCCTGCTACTTTCGTCCATTTTTGTTAATATTCAGTTTTAAAAAATAACAATTCGCAGACTTGCCCTTTACTTTTAAGCTATTCCGTTACCCTCAAATACTCTTTCAGTAGATAGCTGATTGTGTCTTTAATCTAGTTTTAACACATTTTCTAGCAGAATTGGTATTTACACCACAGCGTTTTGACCCCATGCAAATGGTCTCTTTTTTTAGAACCATTTTATTAAGCAATGGCGACAAAATTTTGACACTGAGTAATAAGTAAGACATGCAAGAGCTATAATCTCTGCAAATCGGCAAATCCATGAAGGATCTTGCCATAAAGGCCTACAATGGTCTTATTGTATTTTATAAAAGCGCCCTCTATAATGCCTCATTCTCCATAGAAAGACGTGGAAAACTAAATTTTAAGAACACTCATATTAGCCCCCAATGAAAATTTCTTAAAATTTACACAGGATGTACTTAGTGGACTTAAATAATCCAATCAAGCGTTTGTCAAAGTGTGTCGCCGGCGATAATTTTTGTTTTATTCTGGTTTTGTCTCATAATAAATAGACTTTCCAAAACAGCTTGTGTACAGAACACTATAACCTACAATCATGACCCATTGTACTCCATCATAAGAAAGATTCAAGATTTTTTTTCTATTTTAACATGGGTAATAGCTCTTGCGTGCCCCTACTTATATCAGTTGTCAAAATTGTTTTGTCACTGCTTAATTTTTCTAAGCAGAATTTGAATGGGTCAAACATGCATTGTTATAGAAGGACATTAAAAGACCATGTAAGGGAAGAATCTATTGCAAACCCACTAATAGATTGAAATTTTGCAATTTTTAATAACTTTTTAAAGTAATTTTATGACTGAATTAAGAAACTTCAGTGATTTGAAAAAATATTTGAAATTTTCAGGATTAGCTTCAACGTTAAGGATAAGTCTGAAGAATTGACAGAAAAAGGAGGAAAACGGCGTGTTCTCATATACGATCCCCATTCAATTACTGTTGTAGGTAAATGTCCTAACGGACAGTAATGACTAACATTCCGTTCTGTCTATTAGGATTGCTTCTTTCTGGTTCTTATCATTTTGCAGATTATTAGGAGACCTTTACTTGTTACATACAGATGCAAAATCTGATTTTTGAGGATTTTTTCGATTTTCGATTTAGCAATCACTGATAGTGTCTTTAAATGAGCAATTGCTTGTTACCCATTATCAGGCCACAACTTTTCACCATTCAACATATTATTATGACATCAATTATATCAGACCTTTACAAAATGATTTTCGCACATCACACCCTCATCAAAATCATCAATAACATACTATTGATTGCAATTATCACACACAAGTGCATGGACCCTGCAGTTTTTTCAAATAGCTTGGAAGCTGTTGGGATTTTTTTTTAATAATCACCTAATACGAGGGTTGATTGTAGTTCTAAGCTAAGGTATAAAGATATTATGCTACAAAGTTCAATTTACATACACCGTCTACAGTTTCATCCTTCAAATGAAAATTCCGAAATTGTTTTAAATGTGTATATCTGTTCTACATTTTTTAACATGCATGTCATCAAACATTGAGACTTTTTGCCGGACCTATTGTAGCCATGTTACGCGAGAAAATTAAAACGTTCCGGAGAGGAAAGCTGACATCGTGGGTGCTCTTCCATCATGCCAATGCCGCAGTCCATAAGTCAATTGTAGCCATGACTGCAATACATCAGTGTGGCTTCAATCTGGGTATAACATCCGCCCTATTCAACCCGATTTGGCCACCCGGTTGACTACTATCCTCTTCCCACAGATGAAAAAGGAAACTCAACTTGTTTAATTTTCTCACGTAATTGCTTCAATGATCCGCAAAACTCTCAATGTTTGATCACCTGCAAGTTAAAAATAGAACAGATTACACATGAAACTTCTGGAATTTTTCATGAAGAATGTAAACTGTAGGACGGTGTAAATTGAACTTTGTAGCATATCTCCTTTCTACCTTAGTTTAGAACTTATCAATCACTCACCCCTTCGTAAACACACAAAGTATTTGAGCAAATATGGTGACAAGCATCCAAACCTTATCCCCAAAACATCCTGAATCCTCACCACAATCTCTATGACAGTCTTGAATACTAGGAAATGTCAGAAAATTTGGGTGGAAAATGCAAAAATTTGCTGCTTGAGATTTTTCCATCAAGTCTTTTAACAATAAGTGAATTATGCACTGCACAGAACAAGATGGAAATGTCAAGACAAACAATCTCAGAAATTCATTTAAGCTATGGTGGTCTGGGACTCATATCAACAGAAGTAGGACCCTTATGTAGACAATACTTGCCAAACAACACAATGACAATGTTTCAAAGGAAGCATTTTTGAGTGCAGAGTTGTGTGCGGAAATTTTACATTAGAGGTCGATTTTCTAATAGTTTATTCCCAACATAGGCAAGAACAAACAAGAACATAAAGCTGCAGAGGCCCAACCATTCATATTCTATATTAAACACTTTCAACTTTGCCAACTTTTATAACCCACAGACAACCAATGACCCTAAAACTTGAATTGAACACAGTTACACAGTCACAAAGCAGACTCTATGCTATCACCCTACCAATTTTTCAAATTAATTACTGTGTATTGTTTTTCAGTATTTTACAAAATTCATTAATACTTAACTGAAATTGACAACTGTACATAGCACCTAACAATGCTAAAACACTGTCAAATGACCATTAGATGACTTTTAAATGCAACGTGATTCGTATAAATCTCACCATGACCTTGCAAGGTAATTTAATCCACTTCAATGCTGTCCACCTCATTTCTGTGAGAACGCCTCCATTCACCCTAAGGATGATTATGCCGCGTGATGAACCCCCCCTTTTGGCACATTTTTAAAAGATCCTTTCCAACCTGTTTTCAGGTGAATACCTGTCCTTTTCTGGGTAAAGCATTTTGTCGCTCTCTCTCCACCCATAAGCTTGGGAAAGGAAGTCAGACTTGTGGTAGAAGTGGGTGATCCCTCTACAGCAAGCTATACAGGTGGCATCAGGCCCCAATGGTTTTCAAGAGAGAGATTTGCCCTCAGCCCGTCCCTTCTCCCACTGGCATAAAAGTCTACATTTACTTTCTTGGTTTGCTTTGGTTTAGCTCCCTGCTGAAGCCATTTACTTTCCTTTCAATTGTTACCAATTGAGCGATTCAGAGGCTTCTTTCATATTTGATTACATGACCCTGACTGCACTTCCTGTACTGTTGAGTAATATTTTCTTTCTTAATTTGGATAAACCAGCGAGTTCTTTGCATGCTGCAAGAAACTTTTCTTGATACATTGATATTGTATGCTTCATCCAATTTACCAGATTCAACCCAACATGGAATCGCCCCGTGTTCCAAGATTGACATCTGCATTGCCTTCACAGAATCGCAATCAAAAAAATAACTTCAAAGGGTGGGTCTCGATGGGACCGGCAATAACGATTACCCCCTCGTTTGTTTTGTCATTTATTTTGTGAGATTGTGCCAGTTCTAAACCTCAAGACTGCCTCTGTTGCTTCCTCTTCGCTGGCCAATATCCCTCCATCTTATGGTTATCAAAGCTAGTCTTTATGTAGGAGTTTTTTATCCAATCCCTTCTTTTTGATCATGAATTCCTACCACGCTACTCGAGGTTCGACGTAGCCTAGGACGGAAGCGCTGTATGGGTTTCTGAATGCGTCCAGTCGGGGGACAGCCTGCCCAAATAGACTGGCGCCCCCATCACGGGCCGGACACACTTCCGATGCCCAGAATTGCATTCAGAACAAACTCAGGAACATGTCGTAGATAGCATTGGGCAGGTCAGGCAAATTGGGGGACCACTTGTAGCACATGTTGATGAAAGATCTCTGAGCAAACCGCTGAATGGCGAAGACCAGGCACCCTTCAGCATGCATACTCTATGTGGGATTGTGGGACCGCTCTGCATGCAAAGCGACTCAAAGATTTTGCGCAGGAGGGGCCACATGGGGGGGCACGGCACGCGTATCTTCAAGAGGCTCCAGCAATGACAGTGGGCAGGGGACCTGGTGCCAGCGGGACGGTGCAGCACTCAGGGGGGAGGCGGCTAGGCGGCGGCGCGAGGAGCGGGACCGGCCTCCAAGGCGGGCAAAGCCCAGCAGCAATCGGTAACCAGTTTTAGGATAATGAGTGAAAAATAACCAGAAGTCACGCACCCAATCTCCTGCAGGCACTGTATCTATGCATCACGAGTAGATCTTGGCAATTTTCAATCCACACAGTGAGCCAAATGTGTACGCTCTGCGCTCACTTGATTACAGGAAATGTAACCAGAAAACCCCTTACAGATTGCTCAGGCAGAAACCTCAAAGACAAGGCGGAGGCAGGGCCCGAGGGACCCATAGGGACGGCGGCGCCTGCCGCCGGGGCAGCCCGACAAGCCAGGGACTGGGCGACAGGCGGGGTGGGCAAGATGAACAGAGGAAAGCACACAGCATGGAAGTCCAAAAGTGCATTGGGTTCCAAATGGCTGGAAGAGTTGTGAGCACATGTTCCATACAATATGATAAATGAAGTGATATGGTTTCTAGCACTACATGCGTGTTCATCACGCAGGATGAGCTTGATTGAACATGACTCTGCTGCTTCTCATCCTCTTCACATGAATTGACATCCCAAAGAAAACCGTCCACGTTTGGCCCCATACCATAGGATCAGCTTCAAAGTGTCGGAAGTTTTTCAAATACAGTCAGCCTCCCGTGTTCAGCAAGTAACATCTGGAGTAGCTTGAACAGCTTTTCTGTAGAATGGACCTACATCTGACTCCCTGCTGTTGATAAATATGCTCCTAACTAGATCCATTATGATAGGAATGAGCCATTTTCATGGTGTTGAAAGTTGGCTTTTTTGGCATCGTTTCAAAACAGTTGTGCAGAACTCTACAGATTATCCGTGCACTCCCAGACAAATCTTCTTACATACTTGATCTCTCATCAAATGACAATACCTGCTCTACTTTTCTTTAGCGATGCATAGGATTGTTGGATTTTCCACATTTCACATTCCTTAATGGGCAACACAAACATAAATTCTTTGGCCCTGTTTGGCAGGAGATCCATATACTTCCAAGATCCTGCTCCACATTCCACGACTCATTGTAACCACTTTGTATTAAACCTGGATCAATGAAGAACTGAGCAGGACCTGGTTTACCACCATAATAACATGACAAGGCCACTATCAAGAAACTTTTGCCAATTTTGAAAATTCACCAAAATTGCCTGTGGATTTCTTAAGTGTCCCATATCATATGTGAATTTATTCCAAGTACTGCCACCCATAAGCGTGAGACCACATTCATATATGGTTTGGTACTACCTTCTGAACTTCTGAACAAAGTTTTCCGTAGTTCTGTTTCCGTTCCTCTTGCACTTTCTGAATATACCTTTTCACATATCAAAAGCCTCTTTTGAGCTTCAATTCTCCTGAAGACTAGAGCATGATGAGGTCTACATGTTTGTGTATTCTTATAATATTGTAACTATCACTGCAGTAGCCCACTGGGCCAAAATTGGTTCAAGGTCTCAGAGAGAGGCCGGATGAATATCGGGATCATGACCATCAGCAAGAACAACAACAGGCAACTTTGTAGTGGACCAAGGTAGTCTATTCGTTGAAATTCTTCATTAGGGTTTCTTCTGACTCTGATGAGAGACAACTACACACTGCCGTTTCACTTTGATTGACATCCCATAAGGTACGTCTGGCTATCGTGGAACCTTTCCGAATCCGGAGCATGCATAATAGTTACAAACGCCACTTGCTTCTCTATAGTATACCTTGAAAACGATGGCTTGTTTAATTTAGGATACCAAGTCTCTGTCAGCATCGAACTTTGTGAACTTTCAAAGGAATCTCCAAGTTAGAATGCCACCTCGATAAAGTCCTTCCAAGTTCATTAATACTTTTTCCGGAGTTCCATCTGACACCTTAGAAGTAGTTTCATACAAAACTCCAAATGTGACTTTAAACCACTTTCCTTTTTGGGCTCTTTCTTTCTCAACAGGCTCATCTTTCCAATGCTGTAGGCAGTTGATTTTTGCTTACAGCAGTATTGCAATATATTCGCTTGCGCAGTATTCACAAATTAGTGGAAAAAGGAAGCAATCATAATCTGCACTCCTTTTTATACTTGGGAAATGAAAATACTACACACTTTCAGGTTTTGATCATCGGTACTTTCGCGAAACAAAAGACAAACTTCCCTTTGGAACTAAAAAGAAGCAAATTTTGCAACAATGACCAAGCAAAATCTGTACCAAACATCTTTAGTACCAAAAAAACACAATGAAAACCACATTGAAATAGCTTTGCAGAATCTCTACTTTTCACAGTGCTTTCCTCCATAGAACCACCCACTTTCTGACTCCACTCTCAGCAATCGCATAACAACTCTGTGGTTTATATCAGCACACCCCCTCGGAAATGGCATTCCGTTCCAAATCACTACTGAGATTTTTTGCTTTATCAAACAATTAGTTTCATGAAGTGGTCTGAAATTTCCTTGATCAAATTTCCACAAACAGACAGCAAGCCACTACTTTACTATGCATGTCGAAGTCAAAACCTTCAACATGGAACAAATGCAACTTAGTCTGCCTTTGTCTCTTTTGAAAGAGCAACTTTCTGGACTATGAATATCAAGCGTAGTTGGATGACCCTTCATACTGCTTCACAGCTTTAATCCAAACATCTATATTTCCTATATTTCATTATACGGTCCCTTGACGTGTCCTGTTTTTGTGACAAGGCGTGCCAACCCTTATACCCAGATTGTGGGTCTTCTTGATCTCCAGCTATAACATCTTTGGAAAGGATCCTTAGTCGCCAGTGGTCTTCCGGTTGGGGTTGAAATACAAGCCCTTTCTCCTTGCTAACAGTACTGGTGAAAAATGCCAAAGTCTTTGTTCCAATGTCATCTCCTGTGTACGTAAATTTTGGTGTCTTGAGAAGAGCGAGTCATCGAACATTCTTTGGTAGAATTCATCGGTTTTGTGGTGTTTGCTCAACAAACCATAAGACAGCTTTTTCAAAATCCCTTGATTCTGTTAGCTCCTAGTATGATATAGGAATTCTGCTCGCTGGGAGTGTTATACATACTAACTATACTATTTGAAAATTCCTCCCTACCATGTGCACCTTGCATTCAGGAAGTAACTTGCCATTCTCCCACTTCCACAAGCATTATTTTCTGATTTAGTCCATGAGTTTTGTAAATACTGGTTGTGGGAACTCATTTTCTTTATGTCTTGTTTCTCTAATTGTTTTTCTAAATATGCAGACTCACTTTGGACTTTGCTGGCATTTTTTCTTGCCAAATGCCTTTCATTCTGCTGCCCCATATCTTTGCTTCAACCAATTTAAAGTCATTTTTGTTCTTTGATGATTTCTTTGCCCTCCAGTCGCTTGTCAAGTCCTCTGATATTCTCTTGACCTCTGGAAGCAGTGCACTGAATGGAATCATCTTTGAAACCTGTCTACTTAAGATGGATTAAGCAGCTTGTGTAGTCTGAAATCCACACTCTGGCTACATTGTCCCCTTTAAGATCGAAAAAAAAACAAAAAACATGTCTAATTATAAAGTAGGTTGCCCAATTTCAGTATGTAATATAAAGTTTTCATCTTGAATAGAAGCGCTTTCTCACCTCAACCACATCCTGTGAAGTTGTTTGCACCAAT
>JAMKCH010034573.1:0-39531 GCA_023653785.1 Ophioderma brevispina | reverse complement strand
TGGCAACTAACTTTTATTATCTGAAAATGATTGTTATGAGGTTTTCATGAGGTTTTGCTTGCTTTTTGGGAAATAGGTAGTGAGAGGTGGGGGAAAATTTGAGCCAATTAACTTCCAAGCACTGATTTAAGCGTAAATATCCTGGAAGTTGGAATCTTTCGTGGTTGAAGTATTGACACATGTTAAAATGGACACTGACCATGTCATCAAAAATATGTTTCAACTCAACTTGCAATCAGCTAACTATGAAATAATCTAAACTCATTTTCCATGCTCATACAACATTGAACACCATTTTGTCAAATTGAAGCATTTTTGAAAATTGGTCCCTGTACAATGCACCAATCAAAGTTTTCATGACCTTTATCCGCATTTTCACCCATAATTCTGTAACTGAACATGCACAAATAGCCAATATTTTCCTGATTCCTTAAGATAGACAAATGTTTGAGATAATTTTCAACTAAATTGAACCACTTTGAACAATTAATCCCTCTTAATCCAAGATGGCCGCCAAACAGAACCCCGTGGGACAATATTTGGATTGTTTTGGGTTAACATCAAATCTTTAAAGTGATATTTGTAGAGAGTTCCAAAAACATGTAGAATTTTATTTTTAAGGGTCATGGAAACCATATAATCGCTAGATTCAAATCTAATTTTTGCAAAAAATAGGTTCAAAAGAAATCATCCTTCAAAAGAAGATAGTTTAAAGACATGAATTCAAAGATAATGGCGAATACAAGAGAGTGCACAAACATGTGTTTTTCAATAGGCGCCATTTTGTACTGTGCCCCTTTAGTACTCTATTGCTCAAACACGATTTGGTAGCCATATTGGCGACCTTCGTGGCACCATCTAGATTGACCATGAGGAAAGCCTCAATGGAAATGTAATTGGTCTTAAAGCCATCAGGAGGGGACAATTTTGATATGTTATTGGTTCTGGCAGTTATTGGGATGGGATTAGAGTGTCTGACCTTTATTGGATGGGCATTCTATAACACCAACATAACACATTCTAAGTACTACTTTGCACCCAGTCATCATTTTAAAGTGTGAACATATTTCTACACAGGCTATACAACTATCAGTGGCGTCAGGGGGCGGGACCACGAGGGGGGGGGGGGGCCGGGGGAGGGGGGGGGTTCCATGGGGGCTTTCCTTCTTGTCCCCCCCCCTAATTTTCCCCCCTGGGCCGAAAGAAAAATGAGGGATTTTTGGCAAAAATTTCGGTGATTTGGGGCCAAAATCACCCAATTTTTGGGAAAAATCAGCGCTTTTGGCCAAAATTGGTTAAGAATCTCCAATATTTGATACTTTGCCCTCCAGAATTCATTTTTGCCCACCCAAAAAAAATTCACTTTGCCCCCCAGAAAGAGGTGCCTGGTGCGTGCCACTGATAACCATGCAATGTAATTTTTTACCTGGGTTGTTGGTTCATTGCGCATTTGAATTCACAGCCGTTTACTCTCTATCTCTACAAAACCCATAGGACAAACAGGACACACATCCTTGCATCTAATCCTGTCATCACAGTCTCCTGCTACTGTGATTTCCTGGGGTTCTCCAGGTTGGGGCTGCCCAGCAACAGTGGGTGGGGCACCTGTAAACAGTTTGTAAAGAATGTGCCCACCGATATAGGTAATACAATATGTTAACAGGCAAACGCGTATTTTACCCGATGCGTAAATTGTCCCCGCTCCGAATGTCGCTATCGCTACCTCAAATTCGATAAATCAAACGACAACACCCCACATCCCCAACACCCCACCCCTCCCCAACACCCACCCCATCCCCAACACCCGACCAAACCTCACCCCCTCCCCAACACCCCCCGCAACACACCCCCCCCAAGCACCCCACCCCCCCACCCCATCCCTAACCCGCCACACTCCCCAACACCAACACCCCACCCCCCCCCAACACTCTTTGGCATACTCACCCCCCCCACCCCCAGTCTTCCCGACCGCCGTCACCACCCCACCGCTCCCCTCACCACCCGCCCACCCCCCCCCAATACCCTTTCCCCCGCTCCTCGCGCCCTCCTTCCCCAACCAGGCCCCCCCCTCCACCTCCCTCTCCACTCGCCCTGCCGCCCCTCCCCCGTCCCCTCCCCCCCTCCCCCTTTCCCCCACGCCGCTCAGGCCCCTTCCCCCTCTACCCTCCCCGCCTCACCCCACCCTCGCCCCCCCAGGTCCGCTACCCCCTTCCCCCACCCCCCCCCCCACCCTCCTCCCACATTCCCCCCCCCCCCCCCCCCTTCCCCGCCCCGCCGCTCCCTCCCTCCCCGCCCGGGGTCCCCCCCCCCTATACTGGCCTCCCTCCCTCCCCCCCTTCCGCCCCACTCCCCAACACACCTATGGGCATAGTAGTCTCATGTTTTAAAAGGCGAGGAATTTTTGCTATCCGACGTACCGTTTGTTTCAGAGATACACAATTGCGCCATATTTATTAGCTCATGTGCATACTAATTCGCTGCCGCAGATAAATCACAACTTTCAAATTGCAAAGAAGATGTTGGCCATGAATAGTGGCAAGCCGCACAGGAATTTTGAGTAGCCAATGTACAGTTGGTCAAAAAGTATACAATTACGCTGATTTTTGCATATTCATTAGCTCATTTGCATACTTCCATTTTGCCCCAAATACGCCCAAAATCTAATCAGGTCGAGAACTCTTCAGCCAGTTTCCTTCACCAAGGTAACAATCATTATAGACGCCTTACGGAACTCCAGAAAACTTGTACACGAGGCCTTGCAGGAAAATTTTCCTAAATTATGCAATTAGATACTTAATTAGCATATTTTACGCTCAAAATCTAATCAGGTCGAGAACTCATCACCCGCTTCTTTTCCACCAAGTTACATCAAATTGTTTTGCCCTTACGGAACTCTAAGATAAATCGTTCCAAATTGTTAACATTTTTATCACGGACGAAACGAACGGACGGACGCACGGACATACGGATTGCTGCTCATTTGTATAGTCCCGTTCCGCACGAGCGTTCGCGGTGACAAAATAGGCAACTGCAACTGTTTGAATATGCAGATTTGGGGTTTCCCAATTTGTAACCTAATTCCTGTTCCCACAATGCACCGATGATGTACAATAGATATGTGTCACTTGATTCACACTGGCAGTTTTTAGTGCACCTCCTTTAGACACGCGCATTTTGGTTGGTGCACATATTACAAAGAGTGTTGTGTAAATTTCAGTTGAGCAAACTGGTTTGCAGTGTCATGACAGAAAAAATCCAAAACACAACACACCATAGAATGTATATGCACTATTTATTGTCCATTATTTACTGATAAATTAGGTGCAAGATTGAAGTTCCCATATCTATAATAATTTTTTCGCTTGAAAATGGGGTCCAGAATTATGCCAAGATGTAAGCCAATACACAAGGTTGACTTCTCACATTAGCAAATTAGCTCCAGATTAATAAGTTCGCTTAATTTTCCACAAATTTATACATTGGGAAAAATTAACCAACCTTTAACCATCTTACTTAGATTAGTTATTAAAGCTTTTGATGTTTGAATATTGACGTATAATCAAACATTGTTCTAAAACACTAAGTAATATGTCTGATGGCAAACTGCATTTTATCATTATTTCAAAGCATATTAATTAGTATCAGTTTCAATGTGCACTTACATGATTTGCAATAGTTTGTGTTATTAACCTCATCTGCTGATGGGATTTTGCTAACGTAACCTTCACTTTTTCCCCGCCTGCTAAAACCCCCCTTTCTGGTACCAAATATTAACGTAATTGTCATTGACATTTTTACGGGTCGTTTCATGCAAAAACAAAACAGCCGCCAGTGTATAAGGTACAGGGTGGATACCAAAGTGATGGATTGGGATGCAACCTCCCCCCTTTTTTGGGAGAGAAGATACCAACATGCATATTAATGATGCAGGAATATCACAGACACTTGTTTTGGGTACCAATAGCTAGCTATAGTCCTCTTTCCATTGATACTAAATATACCACATGCCCGAGCTTTTGGCATACAATGATGTCATAAAGTTTTCATTCATCAAAAGAAAAATTTCCATTGCAGATAGTGTAGAAAGGGGAACTGTTTGCACAAATTCGGAATATCTGATTTTCATGTTCAATTGCAATTCATTTCCACCCTATATAGCCAGTATTTTCATACTTTCCTCAATTTATGACATCATTATGAACATCATAATGGAATGTTATAGTTATTTTGATACCAATGGAAAGAAACTAAACAATCATATATACCAAATTGACTATTTTGTATGATTGGGAGCATAATAGCTTATAATACTACCTTAATTTAATTTCAAAGGTATCAGACACATCTTCATCAACATTTAGGATAAAGAAGTTTTAGCTTCGGGTGTACTGGTGCTCAAGCATCATCTTTTTTACATTCGTTTTTTTTTGTCAAAAAGTACTAAAATTGCCTGCTGACGTGGCTTTTTAAAAAATGCATTAAAAATACAGCAGTAAACTTGCCGTCACTCCCCCTGGCCAAGATTGGCATTCTGAACATGACCTCAGAGACCTTGGACCTTGGTCCATGACCTTTGACATCATCCACACATGAAGAACCCCTATTGCAACCTTAACCAACCCCAATACTGTAAATCGGACTTAAACTTTTTCCAAAGGAGACGCGAAAAAAAACGAAAACCTAACCAAACCTAACCAAACTGGAACACACACACCATCGAACACACACATAATACCGTACGTACATTCGCACCCTCGCAATATCCCCCTCTGCTTTTCAAGCCAGGGGGATAAAAAGAAAGCAAATCCTACATTCAATAGCCCTTTTCAACTAAAAAAAATGCAGATTGTTGTTTAAGGTTTTTTCCATTTTCTTTTGAACAAAAATTTTGTTGCCTGATCATAAATACTTGCTACATACTGTTGACATCCATCAGAGTTGGGGCCATGGCTGTTTGTCTTCCAGTAGACAACATCCATATGTGCGTCAAGGGCAGGATTCCACATTACCCGCTTGCGGCGTAATGCACTCGGCCCGGTGGCTTTGTATATTTCAGCTTATCTCTGTACCCAACTAAGTGGAAGTAACATGGTTTTCTATTTTACCCTGTGTGAAGTGTTGTATCAGGATTCAGCATAATTAATCCTAGTTTTAGTGCAAAACCATCAACACATAAGAAGAAAAGAAGAAAAGATAGAAAAAAGTTTGAATCAATTGCACATTGCACAACAAAAATTAAATTTGTCTAGAAGTTTTGAAATATTAAAAATTGTTTCACATTTTTGGAAATGGAATTGCACTGGGACCATGTGTAGTTAGTCAACAATACAAACTAGGTCATTGTTTAATCCTTGATATCATATCTTTTTGTAAGATGTTTTTAAAATTGTTGACTTAATTGTTAAATTAATTTCAAATTACTAAACATAAACAAAATCAAAAAACTTTTAAATTTGTGTTTTTTTGATTTTTATGTTTGCAGCCATGGTAGAAATGGCTCTGAAAAAGAATAAAAAACTCATTTTTAAAGATGATGCCATTTAAAATTTCATACCACAAAATTATGTGACCTGATTAAAAAAATCGGGCCCAATGGTCCTGTAATCAGCCAGCACTCAACAATGACCGTCAAATAAACCCTGCTGCCCTTTAAACTCTCATCCTTGCAACTAATAATCACCCACCTGAAAACAATTTCTGGAATTGTTTGTTGGAGACCTGACTGCTTAATCCTCAAGAACCGCGTAGCCTAATCCATAGGCAGAATCATTCTGAGCAAATTTTTGGGAAATTTATTTTTGTGGACAAAGGCCCAATTTTTAAGCAATTTTTTTTCACCAATGAGCCTCAAATGACAACGGGCCTTTACAAATGAGGGTCTTGGTTTGATTCCCAGTATGAACTCATTCTTGGTGGCTTTTTTTTTTGTGAAGTAAATGTGTTTCTACATTCAACTTGTTTTGCAGGGTTCTCTTGGGTACTCTGGTTCCTCCTGCTTTCAAATTGAGTTCTTGTGTCATGAAAATTTGTTCTGGTATATGGGTTCTCTGAGCAGATGACATCACATGATGTTTAGTGGATATGTTGTGCATTAAAAAATACCAAATTATTACTATAGTATATTTCTTCTGGGTATGACGTCTGTGTGTCCTTATTTGGCGTGTTAGGGTTTTTTGTAAAAGACTCATTTGATTAGTTTGTCATTGTCAAACAAACTGGTATATATTTGGGTTGAAAGCCATTGCGATTGAGTAAACATCAGGTTAAAGGTCATCAAAGGGTCAAATGAGGTCATTTCAAGTTCATTAGGTGAAGTGTAAAGTGCTTTCAATAGCTGGACCTCCATATTCAAGTGTTAGTGGGTTCCAAATTAGGGCAGGGGGGGCCCTGAGATGAGGCCATTTTTTATTATTTCAGGTCAAAGGTCATGCTACAATACTAAACAATCAGACTGTGAGTTGAGGGTTTGAAAAAGTAGATGAAAAAAAAAAGCTGAAAAGTAAAAAGAGCTGAATGTTAGTGTTTATAAAACGGGTACAGAGGTCAAAAAACAGGCTGAAAATGAAGAAAAAGCTAAACTTTTACTTTTGAAGGATTTAAAAAAATTGAAATAGCTAAAAAGATGAACTCTCACAGGCCTGAAACATGTTTTAACTTTATTACTTTAGGTATCCAAGTTCACACCATGGCCATGGGGACTTGATTGTAAGTAAGTAACTTACCACAATGTCACAAGATCACTAGGTTCATACACACATATTTGCACAGCAATTTTCTATGTTGTATCGTGATAAAGAGAACAGATCCAAAATGATGGTGTCCTGAGGAAAAGACCCACAATTCTTCAGGAGCTTGGATCACAGGTTTGTTGATTTCCAAGAGTTAGTGACATGACATGCTAATTGCCAACGGCCATGTTTGTGTCATCTGTTGCACAATCAGAAGTGCCAACCCTGAAATGAATTTTATTGTTAACAGAAGTTCTTATCAATGTTTTTGGTGGGTATGCCTGCATGTGGGGAGGGAGGAGGAAAAACATGAACATCGGACATGATCAGGCCACCCCACCTTTTAGAGAAACACTTCAAATGGTTTTATTTTATTTCTGTTCCTCTAAAGCATTAATATTTGATCTTTTTGAGGAAATGTGAAAAAACCAAATTTTCATTGATTTTCCTCTTTAGCAAAAAGATCACATTATAAGTCACCAAACTTCATTTCCAAAATCCCAAAGCAGCCAGAAAATTTACAAGAGTTTGAATCTTAATGAAAACTTGGACTTTTTGACCTGCATAAATGGGCGAGTTTATTTGCTTGTATTTGAAAAGGGAGTCTAACTTTATACCCGGGTTTAAACCAGGGTGAGTCCACATGAGTGGACCTTTTACCTTCACATACTCTAAAATGTGCTGTAAACAGGTGAGAATATTCCTCCTGGATGGGCCATTCGGTCCTTCCATGAGGAATTTTCTAACCCCGTTACATTGATTAACTATTTCAACAGTATTGAAAGGAAAAAAAGCGGACACTAATGTAGGAATAACCATGGTTTAAACCAGGTCTATGTTAGACTCTGTTTCAGAATACCCAAACCATACCTTATTTTGAGAATGCAAGATCATATGCAGCTCACCACTTGGAATAACGGAAGTTAGTTTTAAAAATCTATTGATGTTTAAAATTAGGGTCATGCGACAGTTGGTGTGGTAAGGGCTCTAAAGTTGGTCATCATTATTATTTATTTTTAATATATCTATGGAAAAAGAAAGCGATAATCAAATGAAAAAGATAAGGACCAAAAACTGAACCAACTTTTTGGCAGCCAAACCTTTACATTAGAAACCGACTTTCATTTGGGCAAGAAAATTACCAATACGAGCAAAACAGTACAAATTGCATAAAATACTGATAGCATCCTATTTGAGAAGTTCACCAGTTATTCTCAATCTATCACCATTCTTAAAGGGCCGGCTCAGAGACTTTTCCCGAGGGGGCCCTTCAATTTTCAAACCAAAACATGGTTTTTTTTGAATACATAATGCTTGTCCACTACTGTACTAATCACTGTCCACATGATAGGCTCAACATCGAAGCCGGGGATCCGGATTTTTGTTATACAAGAGTATCCTATGGCACTGTGTTTACTGTTACACGTAACTGTTTACTGCATGAAAACACAACATCTGTGATTCCATCTCTAATTTGGAATAATATGGAAATATTAAGCATTTTAGGGGCTATTTAGTTCTAGTTACCTATTTTTAATTTACAAACCAAAAACTTAGATTCAAAAATCATTGAGTCAGCGTTTAAAGAAGCAACGAGAGATTTTGGAAACCATAATATTGTGTTCATAATAGTAATTAATATCACTGATTAGATAGATTTCTTACCTTGTATTGCTTTACAGAAAATGTACTAAAAGAGGAGAGAAAAAAAAGGCGATTTTGATTTGCTTATATTTTCAAATAAAAACATAGGCGAATTTGTATTTCTCCACACACGACTAGAAATTTCACAATTTGGGACCAAAGAAAACCGTTCTCAGTTAATCCTTTCAGATGGGATATTTTAGATTATAAAGCTTTACATCAGTTGCAAAAATCAGAATTTTCATATTTTTTAGGGGACACTTGAACTCTTACGTTGCACCTTTAAGCAGAGAAACACAACATGAGTAAGAGTACAAAAATGCATAGAAACTGATAGCCCATTGGGAAGTTCACCAATTGCTCTCACTCTATATAATGCCCCCATCCCGGTAGGATTCCACTCCTGACAGTCTGTCCATTATTGACACGTTGGGAAGGAAACAGTGAATTTTGCTGGCGGAGTGTTCACTGACCCATGCGAAATCGAACCTGTTCCTATCAAGGACCACACTGTGTACATGTGAAATCAAATGGAATTTTTTTAAAATGGCAATGAGAAATAACAGCATGTGGACCAAGCTGCTTCAGGGTCGCCTCCTTGAGCTGGGTAAAGTATGACTTAAAATTAAAAGGCAATATGCAATGATTGTAAAGCTAGAATATTGAAAAAAAATCTCAAAATCAGATTTTTGCAATGTATGTACAAGTACAGTATCCTAACTACCCTGAAAATGATAGGACAGAAGCAACTAAAAGGACAAAATCTAAAATTTCCTAATTATGTCTGTATAGACACTATACCTACAACACGTAATTGAAGGGAATGGAGAACGGATCTTGGAAACACTCTAGTTTATTCATTTCTTCCTTTTTTTTCAATGTATTCAAGTTGGAAAGGTTACTTATGAGAATTTTATGTGTCCTCACTTTTGCTATTCCTGCAGATTTTCAAATATTTGACTATTTCTGATAAATCACTGTAGTGTCTTTAACTTTGGGCAAGGCATATTCGGCCCAACAGGCAACAATAATCGCTTTCGAGTTCAAACATTTTTGAATTTTTCAAACGATTTCAAAATATGCGTTTTTTCATGACCAAATTCAGATCAGCATGAAAAAATGCATTTCAAACGAGTACCAACATGCATACGTCTTAGGTCCATGGTTTTGAGATGGCTTCCCAATGCTGATTGTATGGATATGTTATGCTAATAAATTGAATCTGAATCTGAAAAAATTTAGGTCATTTGGGGGAAAGCAATCTTAAAAGGTGCAAACGAGAGAGTTCACATAGCGGGAGCCCCTAACTAAAAAATCAAAAGTACTGATTTTTTGACCTGATGTAAAGCTTTCTATTCAAAAGATCGCCATCTGAACGGAATTAAGCTGAAAAATGTTTCTTTGGTACAAAATTGTGAAATTCAATTTTGTATAGGAGTAATACAAAATTCCAGCCTATGTTTTATATTGGAATAAAAGCAAACAAAATCATCCTTTTTTTCCTTTCTTTTAGCTTTCTGTAGCCCAAATACAAAGACAGAAATAGATTGAGTGTCTAATCGGTAGATATACATTATGACAATATTTGGGTGCCTCAAATCTATCTCGTTGGGCGCACCTTTTAAAAACCACTGACCTTAAGATCTTAGGCGTGTTTGTACTCGTTTGAAGGCATTTTTCCTGTGATTTTGAAATATGGTCATGAAAATGCCTTAATTTTGAAATCGTTTTTTGACAAAACAAAAACCACTGCCTAAGACTAGGTTTGTTGGGACTTATTTTAATGTATTTTATGCTAAATCCAAAATGCGGTCATGAAAAAGCTCATTATCTTTGAAATTTTTTGGAAATGTATTATAATCTATACAGAGATTTACCAGGGTGAAAGGGTCCAATACTCTTGTACAAGTGGGATTATTATTATTTTTGAGGTTTATTTTTTAACATTTTTTGTAACCATTTGCAGCATAAATTGAAAGCTGCAAAAATATTTGTTCAGATGGTAAACCCACCAAATTTCAATACACCATCAGGACAGGGGCAGAGACAGGTAAAAATCATAGGGAGGGGCGAAAACATCATAGGGGCAAAAAAGTACAAGATGCACACATAAGGTTAAAAAAGTACAACAATTTTAAAAGGTTTTTAAAAGATTAAAAAAACAAAAAATTGCTTTAAATTTTGAAATTTCAGGGTGGCCGAAGACACCCCCAGTGCCACCCATGGCTCGCCCGGCCATCAGAAAATTGTCAGGTTTATAAAAATAATGGAAGAATAACCTCATTTAACATATACCAGTAGATGTTGGACATGCAACTTTTGGGACATTAGCTAAGTTTATTGATAAAGTCATCTAGCAAAAATTGCGCTTGTCTAGACAAAATGACACAAAAGTTGTACAAAGTGCATGGGAACACTGTAAAAGAGCCCTTAATGAAAGTTACACATGAATGAGGAAAATTGTTCAGTTTTTCCTAAGTTCAGACTTGGTATACAACTGAATTCTCGCATTTCTTTGTATTTTCAACACTCAAAACTTTGGCATTTTAAGCAAGTTTTTAAAAGAGTTGGATTGATAAAAAAATAAAGAAAAACTGACACATTTAAAACAAATTCAGTATTTTAAAACAAAAATTTAGGTTATACTGAGATTATGCCTGAATAAATTTTTTTGAAACCTCTATGAGCACGTTTTAATTCTTCTACAAAAATGTCCAGTCTCTTATTATAATGATAGCTGACTCAAATGTCAATTTTAATTACTGCATTTGAACAGTTCCACCTGGCCATATTTATTCCTTTCTCATTAAAACACTAGCCACTGGATATTAAGCCTGTAGGCAAACCGGCGGGAAACATGTCTTTACTTATCAGGTAGAAATGTCTCAGTATTTTATTTGGGGTGAAGAGGAAACAAACACATGGTTTTTTAAGTTTGACAACACATGATATTGTGAAATAATGTTTTAGTATGTCGTTAATGTTATCTAATAAGAGTCTTTGATGTAGTTACAAGTACAACACATTTTTACTTGAAACAGCACTGGTAATCTTAGCATCTCAGATTCAATCATTGAATAGCAAGTCTGTATTTCTCTTAAACAATGGGAAAATCACAACACTCACAATGCTGAGCCAGTTCAGCAGTAGGAGAAGAGAAAAAAGAATGGGAAAGAGATTGCCTCCAAGTTACTATTTTCGATGATTAATGACAGGGTCAAGTTAGCAGTGGTTATTTTCTACTCTGTATGGCACCTGATAGGGCCAAGTCACTCCACACATGACATACAGGGTGACACAAACAGTTTGAACAGGGAAACTTGGGTTTTGGTAATAATAGGCCTACTAGTGATCATTATAGGTGATTAACCATATGTGTCACCTCTAGACTTTTCCGAAGGGTTATGGGCATTGAATGCGGGGCATTGTGCCAGTGGGTGGAAATAAAAAATTCCAAGCAAAAGCTATTGAAACATGCAATCTATAATCACCCCACCTATTCTTAAAAAGTCTTCTTGGATCCAAATATATTGAAAAATACAGCGCCTGTGGCAACATAAAGTTCCATCTAAAGTTATTGAGAAGGCTGCCACCAGGTCAAAGTTTGTTAACCACGTGAACCGCTCCTGTCTTGGTTGAAAATATACCCATCTTAATACAAGAAGTTCACGTACCGAGACCGCCCTTTGAAGGTTAAGAACGCGACATGCTTCAGTACTTAGACACCAAACAGCGCCGTTCTCCTTGTTCTTCTTGATAGGTCGGGCCCGCATCGACACTGGTGATCACTCCATCATTTGAATAGATAGAAAAAATGTTTGGGTTAAATGGTACTGTTTTGTCATGGTTTGAAAACATATCTTTAAAAAACGTACCACTAGAGATTTCCATTTAAAAATGTTTTTAGAATGAACATGTTTCTTGATTATTCGTTACCGCAGGGTTCGATAGTTGGTCCGCATGGTTTCATAATGTACCACTCAACCTCTTGGCACCATCATCGTGAAATATAACATAGGATTTCACTTTATGCTGATGATTGATAGTCAGCTTTTTTCCGAATTTTCAACCCTAAACATCCGCTGGTGATGAAGCGGGTTCTTGCTAACCTTACCACTTGCATTTTACTCTAGATCAACATTGGCTGATTGTGTGTCAAACCAAGTTGCAGTCCAAGCAGGATAAAAGTGAACTCTTTGTCAATGCCAGCCCAAGGGTCCTTAGCAGATTACCTTACATCAGCTTATTCCTGATGACGCTATCATCAGGACACTCATCGTTTCTGTTTAAAAATATTGGTGTTACTCTTGACCCTAGTTTGAATAGCATCTCATATTAGCCTTGTTTAAAACTATACTTCCACATTCGAATTTATGGTACATCGTCGTTTTTTGACCCCATATCTTGCCATCACGCCGTCAGAGCACTTGTCCTGTCTCGCATCGACTATGCCAACTCCCTTATGTATGGTGCTCGCGAATGTGACCTTTAACGCTAGCAGCGTAGCAGAAAAACACGCTTCTTGTCTTGCGTGTGTCGGGACATGGCGCTGCCGACCTTTGCGCTGCCCTTCATTGGCTTCCTGTTAGGCACAGAAGTATTTCAAATGATGTTATTTGTGTTAATGTTTTCACGCTCTTGCTCCGTCATATTTAATCATCTGTGCATCTCATAGGGAAAGCACTACTCAGAATACAGACATAGACTGCGATCCTCCTCCGATTCAACAATGCTTATCGTGCCCCGTTCCCATAAGAGGCTGGGGATGCTTCGTTTCAGGTGGCTGCTCCCACTCTTATGGAATCGGCTCCATCAATGTATGGAAGCCATTCTGTTCCTTTTTCAACGTATGCTTAATACTCACCTATTTTCATGTTAGTTATTGTTGTATTTTATGCTCATTACTAAGTCTTCTTTCTGTAAGGCGCTGTTTTCTTTGAGAGCGGCCATATAAATGCAAATTATTTATATTAATTATTATATTAATTATTAGTCTTATGCAGAGAAACAATAATTCTATGCTAATTAAAGCATTTGAGTCAACGAAAGCGCATTTACTCTCAAAACCATCTCTGACTAGATCGTATTTGCTTCAGCGTATTCAATGTAACAGGTATTGAAGGTTATTGACTTTTGAGTGCCCGTGTGTTTGGATAAGAAGGACAAAAAGTTGTTGGCAAAGGCCAATTATCTTAGTTCGTTCAATGACAGAGGTGAATCAGCCACATAATTCTTTTTCTGCCTCCTCTCTCCAACTAATCGACGCTGTCCAAACTTTTCCTCTGGTGACCCGATGGGTTTAATCTTCTATATAGATTTGATTTTTAACTTTTGAATATTATGGCCCGGGATGGGGGCACTGACCTGACAAGGAGGGTACGGTTATGTGTGGCCCTAAGACCCCCCTTTTCAGCTGTCTCTGGCTTTCACAAGGTCCCATGTGTTTTAGTCCCAATACCCCATTGCAAGTAAAATTTGATTTTTAACGTTTTTTCACTTTGTTAAAGGTCAAATTTTCCATTTTCATTTTGGCAATACATCATTTCGTAAATTTTGTTAAAAAAAAAAAAAAAAAAAAAAAAAAAAAAAAAAAAACAGTTCGCAGGGCCAAGCACATAGGACTGCCCCCCTTACCCAAATGGAAGTTGAGTCCCCCCCTCCCCGGATATATGGAACCTTTACTGTCTTTTTCAGAATTGTCACCATTCTGACCATCTTTGAACATGTTTCCTCTCGCAAACACCACAAGGAGTAGAGATGTTCTTGTCATATCCCTCAATTATATTGGTTTTTGGGGTAAAAAAGGGACATTGTTGTCGCATATAAAACTCAAACTATTTTGAAGAGGCTATAAATGAAGTTCTAATTGTTTGTGCTTGACAAAAATTACAATTTTAAATCTGCAAATATTTTTCTTACACTAGGCCTAGTAATACTTTGCACATCTTTATTTTAATGCTAGCTTCTGGGCATGAAAAGCAAGCAACTAATGTTGTATAACCAATGTCTACATATGCACATCCATCCATACCTCCATACTCCACCCATCCCCCCACACTAGTGCATACACCCATCACATCCATGCAAGCAATGATACACACACGCCAAAGACTATTACAGTGGCGTTACCAGTGGATGGAAGGGGGAAAGTCCTGCTCAGAGGCCATTCACTCGCCTGACTCCCCCAAAATGAATTGACCATTTGTACAGTGTCTGGAGAAGGACCCCAAATTTGCACCATCAGCAAAATGCTCAGCACCACTCTGCTCCTCCCCCCCCCCCCCCCCCCCCCCCCCACATTTGGTTGGGATATAGAGAGGTGCTGGTTATGCATTGCACCTTGCCCATCCATGACATACATACACCCATACACACCTATCACCATGGGCACAGACAACAGGCACAACCACACAACACACAACGTGCACACCTTACACTAAATGTCCAAACAAATACCACACCCACATACACATGCCCAGTATTTAGCATTAGCATTATAAATCAAGGAACTTAAGTTTGATATCCTGATCAACACATCAATGTGGGCTGATGCTTTGTCCTTACTAGGAGCGAGCCAAATACAATGGACCTTAAAAAACTTGTCGGCTGCGTAAATATGGGTGGGTTTTAGCTTTGATGCTGCCTACATTCAACCTAAAAACTAAAAAGGAAATATTTTTGTTTTTTTTTTTTTTTTTAATTTTGGATTTCTTGCATGATTTTCACAGAGGAAGCATTTTAACTGGGAGCTAGCAGAACATGTGTAACACATCTCAAGAACAAAAGGTGAGTGTTTAAAGATCTGGGGGGGTTTGAACAGCATGACAGGGGCCCTGAAACATGTTCTTAAAGAGACATGAGATTTCCAGAAAGATAGTGCCCCCATTTTTGTGTAAGAACCCTGTTTTTGCATATTTGGAATGATTACCAATGTACTAGATACACCTGAAGTAATTAGCGGAATTACACCGTCTTTATGTAATAAGACTGAGGGGATTTATTACTTTCTGTGTACAAACAAAGTATCAAAGCATGGTTGCAATGGGCGATTACGATAGGCAGGCAAGTTCAAAACAATTGGTTGGGTTTGCGGTGTTCTTTTATACTTGTTTGTTCAATAAACCTTAAAAAAAGTCCCCAAAATACCTACCTACTCTCTTAAAATCAAAAAAGTGAAAGAAATTTGTATCCTCAAAAATCTCTCTGTCACTTTAGTGCTGCAAACGGTTTTGCTTAAGGGCAGTTGTCAAACCCTGGGTGCTTTTGTTTTTACACGAATTTCTGATTTTTGCCACCATTTTAAAACATCAAACTGTGTTCTATGGTTACCAACAAAGGTATCCACTGCAGACAAGCCTGAGCTGTATTTTTTGCCAATTTTAAAACAGATTTGACCATTTAAAGTCACAACAATGCTTGGTTTAACCGAGGGAATTTAACAAATTTATCACGCGTCAGGCGAAGACGGCACCATCAGTCTCGCGGTGGAATTTTTGATGCGTAATGAGCGTGCGGCGCGTGTTTTATGTCTTTTGCTACGAACGCATCTTGGAAAAAACAAAAAAATAAATTTGAAAATGTAACAAAGCGCTAATTTAGACCAGGCAAAATTTCAATTTCTTTCTAATTTCTGGATGTTAGAGACCAAAATATGTTTGATTCAATATGTGCGTAAAGATGTATTCATCACTTGCACAACATAGTCAATATTTGAAGTCAAAGATAAAGTTATTTGAGAAAGAGACAGCTTGAAATGTGTGAAAAGTCACTTTTACTAAACACAGATTTTCTCAATGTTCAATTCGCAAAATTTGGCAAATTTCAGACAAGATAACTCCAAAAACTCCGAAGTAGTAAAAAGTAAAGTTTAACTTTCCTACGATAGCAATCGGTCTTTCTAGGGCGGTTTTTCTCAAATTTTCATTTTTTTCGATTTCGTAAATAACGTGATATTCTCCAATATATCTAAATTTTGGGAAAAGAAAAGAAAGTAATAATCACACTTTTTGACATTTTCCATTATATTTCGAAAAGCTCTATTTTTAAAAAATGAAAAAAAACTCCTAGACAAATTTGTCTTGTTTCTAAAAAAATAACATAAGAATCATGAAAATTTCAAATGTTTTTGTTTATGCTGTCTTGAAAATTTGGGGCAAAAAATCACGTTTTTTTAGTATTTTTCTCAAAAACGGAAAGTTATACATTAATCTGATGCCATCATCGGGTTCATCGTTCAATTTTCTTTTTAGAAATGTATACTTTTCATACAATAATTAAATTATTTGCAAAGTTACAAAACCAAAATAGATACTCGGAAACTCATGGTTTCCACTTGCCCTTAAGGAGGGGGCCCAAGAACAAAGATGTACAGGGTCAAATTTTTTAAATTGATCAATCAGTTGAAAATATATATACCACATCAATTGTCCAAGCATTAGCATTATAAATCAAGGAACTTAAGTTTGATATCCTGATCAACACATCAATGTGGGCTGATGCTTTGTCCTTACTAGGAGCGAGCCAAATACAATGGACCTTAAAAAACTTGTCGGCTGCGTAAATATGGGTGGGTTTTAGCTTTGATGCTGCCTACATTCAACCTAAAAACTAAAAAGGAAATATTTTTGTTTTTTTTTTTTTTTTTAATTTTGGATTTCTTGCATGATTTTCACAGAGGAAGCATTTTAACTGGGAGCTAGCAGAACATGTGTAACACATCTCAAGAACAAAAGGTGAGTGTTTAAAGATCTGGGGGGGTTTGAACAGCATGACAGGGGCCCTGAAACATGTTCTTAAAGAGACATGAGATTTCCAGAAAGATAGTGCCCCCATTTTTGTGTAAGAACCCTGTTTTTGCATATTTGGAATGATTACCAATGTACTAGATACACCTGAAGTAATTAGCGGAATTACACCGTCTTTATGTAATAAGACTGAGGGGATTTATTACTTTCTGTGTACAAACAAAGTATCAAAGCATGGTTGCAATGGGCGATTACGATAGGCAGGCAAGTTCAAAACAATTGGTTGGGTTTGCGGTGTTCTTTTATACTTGTTTGTTCAATAAACCTTAAAAAAAGTCCCCAAAATACCTACCTACTCTCTTAAAATCAAAAAAGTGAAAGAAATTTGTATCCTCAAAAATCTCTCTGTCACTTTAGTGCTGCAAACGGTTTTGCTTAAGGGCAGTTGTCAAACCCTGGGTGCTTTTGTTTTTACACGAATTTCTGATTTTTGCCACCATTTTAAAACATCAAACTGTGTTCTATGGTTACCAACAAAGGTATCCACTGCAGACAAGCCTGAGCTGTATTTTTTGCCAATTTTAAAACAGATTTGACCATTTAAAGTCACAACAATGCTTGGTTTAACCGAGGGAATTTAACAAATTTATCACGCGTCAGGCGAAGACGGCACCATCAGTCTCGCGGTGGAATTTTTGATGCGTAATGAGCGTGCGGCGCGTGTTTTATGTCTTTTGCTACGAACGCATCTTGGAAAAAACAAAAAAATAAATTTGAAAATGTAACAAAGCGCTAATTTAGACCAGGCAAAATTTCAATTTCTTTCTAATTTCTGGATGTTAGAGACCAAAATATGTTTTGATTCAATATGTGCGTAAAGATGTATTCATCACTTGCACAACATAGTCAATATTTGAAGTCAAAGATAAAGTTATTTGAGAAAGAGACAGCTTGAAATGTGTGAAAAGTCACTTTTACTAAACACAGATTTTCTCAATGTTCAATTCGCAAAATTTGGCAAATTTCAGACAAGATAACTCCAAAAACTCCGAAGTAGTAAAAAGTAAAGTTTAACTTTCCTACGATAGCAATCGGTCTTTCTAGGGCGGTTTTTCTCAAATTTTCATTTTTTTCGATTTCGTAAATAACGTGATATTCTCCAATATATCTAAATTTTGGGAAAAGAAAAGAAAGTAATAATCACACTTTTTGACATTTTCCATTATATTTCGAAAAAGCTCTATTTTTAAAAAATGAAAAAAAACTCCTAGACAAATTTGTCTTGTTTCTAAAAAAATAACATAAGAATCATGAAAATTTCAAATGTTTTTGTTTATGCTGTCTTGAAAATTTGGGGCAAAAAATCACGTTTTTTTAGTATTTTTCTCAAAAACGGAAAGTTATACATTAATCTGATGCCATCATCGGGTTCATCGTTCAATTTTCTTTTTAGAAATGTATACTTTTCATACAATAATTAAATTATTTGCAAAGTTACAAAACCAAAATAGATACTCGGAAACTCATGGTTTCCACTTGCCCTTAAGGAGGGGGCCCAAGAACAAAGATGTACAGGGTCAAATTTTTTAAATTGATCAATCAGTTGAAAATATATATACCACATCAATTGTCCAACCATAAGGATTCATAAAAGGATAGAGTTTGTAATAGCTACAGCCTAAAGTTTCAGAGTTATAGGCTATAAAAAACAGCAAAAATCAATAAAAAGGGTCAATTTTTTTCAGTTTGATTACAGGGGTCAAAGTTTCAAGTGGCCTAATTTGGAGAAAAAATGCTGCAAATTGTTGGTGGAGAGCTCATAGGATTAAAATAAGAAAATAGTTTGACTGTATTAAATGCCTTAGTTTCTGATGTAGGGGAAAGAGAAGGTCAATGGCCATTGCATTCAAATGGGGCTTGACAGTGTTACTCCTTACTTCGGTGTAAGAGACAGACAACCATTTAAAGGTAAGGTGCTTGTTCCGACTTTCTATCGTGTTCTCTACTTGCCACTTTACCCAAAAAAAGTTTGCATTTTTTATGATAGCAGCGCTGCTATTGCAACATTCTATCACTATGTGCTAATAATGAGTTAGAACCTCAGAACTGTAATTTTTTTTTTTTTTTTTTTGTCTATCTTAAGGAAAGAAATGGCTTTGAAGGCTGAAAGTCAGAAAGATAAGAAAAATGACACTTCATCTAATTCCAAAATGATAGTGTTCCAGGCAAGTCTGGGGTCCAAAAGATAAATCGGAACATGCAACTTTAACTGTTTTCACCCTTAGTATGGTTGCAACTGGCAAACTAACCATGGAAATCCCATTCCGTCCAAGTCTGCATGTAACCCCAAACTTAGCTTTCGCGCCCCCGACGAGAACGCCTGCTCTGAGCATTCTTGCAAAGAAATAAATACTTGAAATACATTCAGATTTACGATTTGGCCATTTGGGTTGATATCAAATGTGGAACAATCCAAAAGATTGAAGTTTGGAGCATTTTCAACATCATAAAGTGCTTTACAACTTCAGGCACGGAGTTTTGGCATGGAGAAGACAAGTGAATTGCTATGCTAAGAGATCTAGACATGTCTTTAGGTGACAGTTCAAAAGGAAATCATAAATAATTTGGGTGCGAAGGGTTAAACTTTTTTTTAAAAACTTACTTTTTCTACTACAAAGTCTTCATGTACTTGCAAGTCATCCACTAGGCATGAGATTTTCTAATTTTTCAGCTAGAAAGGAACAAAAAACTGTATTTTGCAATTCTAAAAACAAAAAATATGGTTTGGGGTTGTGTATCGGGTAAAGCCAGTGAATAGATAGACCCCGCCTCATTTACAACAAAGCTGATTTTTTTCTATATAAGGACAAACACGAATGTTTTAGGCAAAAAAGAAGTTGGTCTTCTCACTGTGAGTATTTTGCAATGAGACCTACAGTTTGGCATTTTTATCCCCTGGCCTAAAAGGGCACGAGGGGAGGATTTGCAACAGCCAGATTCTTATGTGTATGTGTTCGATTTTGGTTAGGTTTAGGTAGGGTAGTAGATAACCATAAAATCTGAACTTCGGACCAAAAGCATGAAACCTGACACAAACATTCCTTGGGGTTGTACCAAAGAAAACTTAGAAGGGGTGCCCAAAAATCGGGCCTCATTAATGATGTAATATGCCCCGCCCCCTTTTTTGCAGATGCTTAATATGTCAAAATGGGGAAATTCCTCTTGAATGGACTTGATTTTTTGAAACCTATCATGGGTGGTATCAAATTAAAGCTGGATCATAAAGATGTTTAAAGATACTTTTCGTAGGGTGGTAATCTTAGCATTGGGGTCAAGCTATAGGTCATTAAAGTCATTGGAGGTCATTGGATATAAAAATTTCACCAATTTGGTATCAAATTTCCTCCACCAATGCGTGCCACAATAAAGAGTAGTTCCGTATTATGTTAAACAAATTTTGACATTGTAAAAAAAAATAAAAAATATCCAAACAATGAGTATTTGTTCAGATCAAAGGTAAATGTATTATTTCATGAAAAAATAGGCTAATGTCACAAATTTTGGTTGGATATACAAAAAAGTGACATGCTGCGGCCGGAGTTCCCTAAAATGGCACTTATCAAGCACAGTACTCTTTTTGATGTTTTTAAAACAGAGATTGCAAATTTGAAAGTGGTAATAACTGCTTAAAATTGAAACGAATTAAGATTCTGTGGTCATTATTAAAAAACATGGCATTTAGTCGTTGAGATGTAAAATTGAAACATTTCTGGAACGTACGTCCACAACGGTTTTCATTGGGAAATTTAACCTAAAGATGACAGCTTGATTTTTATCTTATTTTTTTCTTCAGCTTATCGCCCTGATGTGGACAGATCTGTTAAGGAAACTAATAAAAGTTTGCAACAAATGGGAGTCAAAGACATGGGTAAACTCAAAAGGTACCACTTTTGTGTACGTCCGCAAGCCCCCCCCCCCTTGAGATTGGAATTGAAATTTTCAGGTCTAAAACTTCTGTCAGAGTCTACTGTCAAATACAATTGTCTAAATTAAAAAAAACCCTGAATAATTAGAAGTTCGGGGTCCCCAGTCACTGGATACATTTTCCTGACAACGCACACAAAGTCCAGAGCCCAAAAAAATCCTGTGGTGAGTGTCGAGCCACTTGCAGTTCAATAAGCAAAATAAAGGTAAGTCCTGCAGCCATACTTAAGCAGTTCTCTACTACCTTTCGATATTTCAGGTAGCAAGGTTTCTACATACCTTCAGGAGTTGTCAGCATCCTGAGCAGTAGCTAACAGTCCACAGAACTCTAAGAGCTGGAGCCTTTTGATGGACATGCGGGAGGAGGGAGAGAGAACTTTATCATATCCTTTTGATAACCCAGAATGTCTCAAAATCCCATGACATTTTCATGAAACAACTTTAATACATGGAATGAAATCCATACGGATCCTGGCAAAGAACCAGGGTGATAGTGCTTCCAAGCCCTTTGGTGTATAGCCACGAAAAGTTTGGTGTGTGATGCGAGTGCACATCAAGATCACATCAAGCACTATATGAAATCAAGAAATGATATCCAGTATTGGAAGGTTGGACTCTTTGTCATCATCTTTAGTCTTGTTCAGATGTCACTTTATGCACTGAAAGTCTCTAACATATTACATTCTCACTCTCGTCTTTGAATTGTATTTCCGAATATGCAATGAAGACTTGCACTACAACGGTCGGGGGTGAATTAAATTAGAACGCCTTGACCAAGGTTACATATCTACAAGTCGCCAAAATCTAAAAAAAGATCCATCAAAAGTATTTGTAGCGCAAAGCATTCTGTTGAAGCTTTGCCCAAGTATAAAGTGTTGAGACTTGATGGTTGTGACGCCAGGTCCTTGTCATGGGCCAGCTTTCAGAATTGAATTAAGAAGTTTCAAAGACGGCAATACGGCTTGTACAAGACTCGTTGTCCAACAAGATTCACCAAGAATGTTGCCAATCATGTTCCACAGACAGAGCCTATTTTGGTGGGAGGCCAGCAGTGTGTTCTATATACTGTTGTTGACAAGTACCAGAAAAAACGCTCAAAAATCTGCTCTTTCATTGTTTTTTGTTTTGTCAGTTTGGCTTTTTCTTTCCAAGGGATTTCATTCATATGTGCAGAGTTCCCGGACGTGATTTTCTACAAGTTTGAACATAGGAAAGAAATGCCGGTGCCTCAAGTATTATCCTGTTTAATGGCGGTATTATTCTGTGAACTAGTTTGTGGGGTACTTCTGTAGCAGTTTCGATAAAAGTGTTCGATCCCAAATGGTATTTGGGCTCAATTGTACAAGGTCCCCTTCCAGAAAATCCACTCAATCTGTTATCTTGTAGAAAACTCCGGAACCATCTTCATTTTTTCAAAACGTCAGTGTTCATTAATGCAAATTGCCAGATACTTTGAACAAATAATACAAGCGTTTTCGAGACAGGAAAGTTCCAGTGGATGACTTTTCTTCTGTTTTTAACCATCATCTTGTGTACGTCTTTTTTTGTATTATACTATATTTTATATAATATTAAAAAAAAAAAAAAATATTTTTATTTTCTGAGGGAATTATTTTTACCCTGAAATAATAAATCCATCTGTATCAATATGTTTTGATCTTGGAACTCAAAGCCATTAACTTTTTAAAAATGTATTATTATTTTTTTAAATTATTTATTTAATATTTATTATTCATTTTTTTTAAATTTTATTGTATTATTTGTTATGGTTTGGATTGAAGGGAACCAAAATTTAAGATTGGAATGCCATGCTTCATCCAGTTTGTTTAGTGATAGAGCGCTGTTTAGGGATTATATTACCAAGAGCCATTTGACATGATTTGAAGGAATTTTAAGCTATTTCCAAGCTACCTTGCCCCACTGAACAGATGGTTTAAAATCGGCAACCATCAACTTTGACAAATATTAAACCATGCATTGACCTATTGCTATTTTTATCTCAAGCAATACTCATGCTTTAATACCTAGTATTAAACTTCCACAACAATATCAGCTTTTCACAAAGTTGTACCAACAAACCGCAATATAAACGTTGGGGGATTTATAGTTTTGGTGTAATATACTGCAAAATTGACTAATAATACTAAAATATTAAACTAAAATCTACATGTGGGAGTATGTACGAATAAGGGGTTAAAAGTTTGTACATGGGTAAAAAAAATTGTTTCGAAATAGTAAGATATAGTTCGATAGTATCTGTGCGTGATCTATAGTTGATTAACAAAGGCACATAACAGTTCAAAGTCATCCTGGGTAAAATTTTTCCAATTTGCCTCCCAAACTGGTTGTTTGAAAATTTTTTCATTTCATACTAAATTGTATATTAGATTATGTGTTTGACAGTTCAATATGAATTAGAGTTATAGTTCGGACCTCACATAGGGGGGGGGCTTCCTAGTCACATTGGCATTCTAATTATGCAACAGAATATAAATATGGTGCAAACAGTATATTTTGGGATCTATACAGTAGACGACAGTTGGGCACATAATATTTATAACAAACGGGTAAATGTAAAATTTTATCCCATTGTGCCTTGAACCTATTTGGCCTCATAACAGTGGAAGTACTACTTCCAGATAGAGAAACTCTACCCTTTTAATCCTTAAAGGAGCCATGAACTACTTTTCGGCTCATGGCGCACCCTTGTTGATAAACCTTTGCCCTATACATATTTTTACTACTTGATTTTGGTAAAACTTTTATATGGGTTTCTAAAGGTTTTTCCCAAGACAAACTCTGGAGAAATAAGATATGTTGCAATTAGTTATGTCAATTATGTTTTCCTAATTGAATGGCATATCAATACCTTTAAATATCGCAAGTGAATATTATTTGTACAATTTTTAAATGCCAATTTATAACATCATGAAACCTCAGTTATGATATGTGAGTCATATAATAATACGAGGGGCGTTAGTTATGGAATTATTATTGCAGTGAAGTTGTTGTTGGTACTTCTCACATCCAATTTTCTCAACAAAACCCATCGGTAGTGACCAATGGAGTACACATTTGATTTACAGTGACACTTTGACACCAAGCCCTAACTACGGTTATCAGCCACAGTACTGTCCAATGGTATCGTATGACCTTTTCAAAGACCCCAAACTGACCTTGCTTACCAAATATTCAAATATTTAGATCATTTTGCACTATACATGTATCAAGACTTAAATTTGATACCAAATTGATATGATTATATTGAAAAGTAATTATTTTAACATTTACTACGAAATATGTATTAAAAAAAGGGGCGCGGCCTATGACGTCATTATTTTGGTCGAATTTTTGGGCACCCATTTCTAAAATTGCCTTACATACCCCAAGGAAGGGTTGTGCCCAGTTTCATGCTGGTGTCCAGAAGTGCATGATCTTGGTGAAAATTATTACTTATCTACTTCACTAAGGTGTTAGGCAAGTGGCGGTTGCCATGGGGGGGGGGTCATTTTCCCACAATACTTTTATTCTTATCCCCAAAGTTCACCCCTGCACCCCCCCCAAAAAAAAGAAAAATTAGGATTTTATTTTTGGCAAAATTTTGGCGATTTCGGGGCCAAAAATCACACAAATTTTAAAAAAAGAAAAAACCTAAAAAATTAAAAAAAAAAAAAAACTCCAAATTTTTTATATTCCCCAGAATTTTTACCCACCGCCCCAGAAAAAAGCACCGCCACTGGTTGTTGGTTAGGTTAACTGGTTTTTGGTATTCTGGACAAACAATTGGGCAATTGCGCAACAATTTGATCAGAAAGAAAACCACGGGCCCAGGGTTAATATGTGGTGCCTCTGCTTGTGGTGAAGGTATTGCTCACTGCCCAGGGGCATATTGCAAGTTTTAATTTCCATTATTAAAAAAAATTAAGTTGTAAGAAAAAATGAAAAAAAAAACAAAAAAACGACATGAAGCAAGCCCCAAACAAAGTGGACAAGACTGGGAAATGAAGATGTTTGCATTTCAAAATGCGCATTAGCACATGGCTTTTGACCAAATATATGTGAAACAAACCTGTTATTTCGGTGGAATACCATGCTTCCCATTCGAAAACAAGAAATAATAAAAAATTCCTGCAAAAAAAATGCCCTAAAACAAAACACTCAGTGCCTGCCCACATTGAATTGAACTGAAATGTGGTTACCCTAATGAAGTGATTGAGGCCTCTTCAAAAACTGCTGAACTGCAGTGGTTCCTTGCTTTACCTCTTTTGGCTATATTCTACAATAATGCTTGGATCTCAATTTTGACACTATTTTTGGAAGAAAAATGTGGCAAAATATAAGTTGGACATGAAATGTGAAGCTCCTGCAACCAAGATAGGCTTCAAATGGGAAAGTAAATGAGCCTGAAAAATAGTTGGCAGCACATACGTAAAGAATTCCCAATATGAGGCACCCCCCCAACTGGGGCAACAAATAGGACAAATGGTAAAGTTAAGGGGGAAGGAAAGTAGGGTTTTGAAGGGCTAAAAAATGAAAAACACATTAATATGCAGACCAAAAAATACTTTCCAATGGCATTTTGTTTGAGGGGGGATCAATCGGAGCATCCGTTCACAAGGTTATGGTAAAAAAATGTAACCTTGCGAATAGAAATTCCATCTGATATTTCTTATGTATTTTATTGTTTTCTCAAGCTGCAATATTTAACATTTTTTGCGTAAAAAATTTATATCTCAAAAACTAATTTAGATTTTGACCTCTAATTTTCACTATTATTTGTTAAAAATAATGCACTTACTTTTTAATTCATATAAAAAAGCAAAATAGCATTTCTAAAATATAGAAAACCTAAAAACAGTATTTCTAGACTAAATTGACGATATCTCAAAAGTAATTTTTTGCAATATGTCACTGCGGGAACAACGATATCTCAAACACGATTTATCCTAGAGAGATGGGGTAAAAAGCAAATTAAAACATAATACTTGGACTATGCAATGAACCTCCAAAATGCCATTAGCCTCTTGGGAACCTGTTCTGTACGGGGTCATTAGTCAAGAACAGCAAAATAAATTATCCTTGCACCACATGACACAACTGACCCCCCTGAACAACAGGTTCCCAAGAGGCTAATGGCATTTTGGAGGTTCATTGCATAGCCCAAGTATTATGATTTAAATTGTTTTTGAGATATCTTTGTTCCCGCGGCGACATATTGCAAAAATTACTTTTGAGATATCGGCAATTTAGTCTAGAAACACTGTTTTTAGGTTTTTGTATATTTTAGAAAAGCTATTTTGCTTTTAATATGAATGGAAAAAGCAAGTGCTTGAATTTTAACAAATAATAGTGAAAATTAGAGGTGAAAATATAAATTCCTTTTTGAGATATAATTTTTTTAAGCAAAAAATGTAAAATATCGCAGCTTGAGAAAACAATAAAATACATAAGAAATTGGAATGGAATTTCTATTCGCAAAGTTGCATTTTTACCGTAACCTTTGAACGGACGCTCCGATTGATGTCAAAACAAAAAGCAATTGGAAGGTATTTTTGTCTGCATTTTCAATTTATTTTTCATTTTACAGATTGCCAAACATAGTTGACTGTCCCACGGTTGCGCAGGAGTTTTGGAGGACCGAGCTTTTTCCATCATTGGCCCCTCATCTCTGGAACCCTTGCCCCCTGCCCATCAAGAGAGCAAATTTCATCATGTCTTTCAAAAAAGCTTAAGTAAAAACACACCTTTTTTCCAAACATAGTTTTCCGGTTTTCTTTCTTTCTACGCGCCTATGATGTTTGGCAAGTAGACGCTTTACAAGTTCTTGTATTATATGATTATATATTTTAATGACAAATTCTATCACTAAGACCATTTTTGTTTTAAGAAAGTTTTTAGAAAGCAATTAAAAAACGAGACAAAATGCAATTAAAAAATTGGCGCCTAAATCAAAATGAGCGCTGCCTACTGGAAAAAACTTGGTTTGGTTGCCTTTTGAAAAAGAAATATGAGCTCTCTTCTATACCAAAAAAATATCAATTTTGATGACATCAAGTAACAGGCCATGACTATCAAACGGGTTCACCCACACCGTTTAAGGTAATATAAGTTAAAAGAAGTAACTGCAAATTGCATTATGATTGAAATATACCCATGTAGAGTGATGCAGCCACAGTAAATTGACCGCGTTAAGATTATTTTACAAAAGTAGTGCAACATACTTGAAAATACTTTTTCCACCTTTCTTCATCTTTGTCAATCAGTATTACAGACAGGTTCAGTTCCATCCTCACAATCTGAGCAGAGAAAGAAAGGTAGACTGGTCAATAGCAATTTTGAGGTACTTTGGGGTTCCTATAATGTATACGTTTAGGACTTATGTTTGACATCAGTATACACTCCAATCCGGGAAAAAATGGTTAGAAAACATGTTTATGCAAGTTTCTTTGAAAAATGTTCCCCTCTTCCCCTATTCATGTTGAGGCCACCTCAGTGTTACTCAACATCCTTGTCACTTCTCCCAACATTGATGATAGGGGGTGGGGAAGGGTAGGTTTAGGTTTGAGAGGACAAGTTCTCGGTCTTCATTTAAAACTTGCCATCAGTCAAAAAACAACTACATTGTAAAATAGACGCATATTTTAACACTGAGTGATTAGGTGTTTCTAACAACTTTTTTCCCGGATTGCACTAGCCTTTGTACAATGCTTTACACACTGAGTGAATCAAAAATGTTTTATGTGTGAAATTGTGATAAAAGAATATGTTGCCTCTTACAATGAAATCTGAAAAAAATGTTGGGGTGGAACATTAAAAAGTAGTAAAAATAATTGAAACTCATTTTTTCCTTATTATTGGGAAAGATGATTAACATCTCACAGCTGTTGAAAGTCTCATTTATTATGACAAACAAGAATAAAACAAAAATATTCATGGCGACACACTTTTGGCAACTAATTGGATTATTCATACCATTGACTTTATCCTGTGTAAATTTTATGAAATTTCTTGTGGGCAAATATTATTTTTCTTTAAAGCTAGTTTAACCACACCTGGAGAATGGTCAGATAGAGGGAAGCCTAACATTCAAACCATAAAACTTGTGGCCGATAAGGCAAGATAGTTCCTGCAATGGATTTTTCTATTTTGCAGAGTGGGTTAATGCTTTTACATGTCCCTACTTTATCAATCAGTTTGTCAAACTGTGTTAAGCTACTGCTTGTAAAATTGCTCATAGAAATAAAAGGGAGATGATTTGCATGGGGTCAAACGCTGTGGTCTACATTAGGGCCAAAAGTATATAAAGCTGACGACAGGGGGCGCAATAATAGTTTGCCAGATGAAAAGATGAAACATCTTAATAATAACAATCTAGGTTTTTAAGGAGTGAGTATGAGGGGGTTGAGGCTGAGGATAATGTATTAATACCATCCTGGGGATATTTCCAGTCGAGGATGATCTATGCAGGAAATCGTTCTAAACACCTGCATCACATGTAATTTCTCCAGCTCAGACAGTGACAGTCGTCTACTCATTACCCAGCATGTTCTGTTGCATCAATGCACTTGTACAGTCAGCAATACGATCACCACAGCTGTACAAAAGCATAAGCGTCTAGTTGGACATAGAGGGAATCCAGTAGTCATCTGAAGGAAGGACACAAAGAATAGAGCATCTACTGATATTACCATGTACAAAGTTACACCCTTGGTTGGTGGTTCTGTTTTACTCTGTATGTTGAAGGAATTAAAGGAAGAAGAGATGGGGATATATTGGCAGAGGACTTATTCCATCCGTAAACTTGTATTCCAGACCCAAATCTTTCGGACTGTCTCATAGCGGCGACTATTCAGAATTAGTTTGCCACTTATTTCAGTAATTATTGTGATGCGATCAAGCAAAAAAATGAGTCTGACGTCGGTCAAATTGATTTTACTTTTTCAGTAGCTGTTAGCATTCAAGGGGGGGATAAAAAAGCTACCATTTGCTTAAATTCCCCATTGAAATGACCAATTAATTCCAAAGATTATAATCAGTTGAAGGGGGGAAAAAACAATAGGGACACAAAATACATTTTTCCTTTGTTGGCTATATCTCAAATCAATACCTTGTGACTTAGATTTTTGCTGTCACATCACATTATTAAGTATTACAAAAGAACGGCTTTCTGCCGGCTCAGAGTAATATTCATACTTATGTTTGCACTTTATTTCATTAACCCTAAACGGCCGAGAGGCAATGAGAGCCAACGAAAAAGTCGGTGACCGGTCGGTTAAAATGTTTTTGATTGCATCTCGGCCGTCAACAACTATTTTTGGTCGCGCAAAATGACTCTCAGTTGGCCCTCATTGCATTGGGGCCGTCTTACCGGAAAATGATTTTGCGTGCGATATGTTCCTCGTTGCATTTGGGCCGTTCTTACGGAAAATGACGCGATTCCTCGTTGCATTTGGGCCGTCTTACGGAAAAATGAGCGATGTTCCTCGTTGCATTTGGGCCGTCATTCCTGGAAATGATGCGAGCTTTTCACTGCAGTTCTGACGGTTTGCTGCAGAAGGCGCACTGCGTTTCATCAGGCGGGTTGGTGGACAATGTGTACAAATGCCCATAGACAATTTGATTTCGTGGGTGATAGCGCCACCATTGCGATAAGCTATTTTTTAATTATGCAAAACGCATTCATGACGTAATCCGGGGCATGACGTAGCATAATAGCGCCACGCACAACGCCTATGATTGTAGCGAAATAGCGCCACGCACGGCTGGCCAACTATAAGCTACAAATTTCATGCAGATCAGTGTTGCAGTACGCATACATTATTTATTTTTTATTAGTACCTGTTTTTATGCATTCGCATCGCGATGTTCCGCGTTGCATCTGGGACGTCTTCCGGTTAAATGGCGCCATGTGTTTCGTTGCATCTGGGCCGTCTTCGGGAAAATTGACGCGATGTGTTGTGGTGAATCTGGCCCGTCTTCCGGGGAAATGACGCGATGTTTTCGTTGCATCTGGGCCGTTATGAATTAACGCTTACTTATTCCTGTGCCGGGAGAAGGAAAAAAAAACGGCGAGATGCAATGAAACACAAAATTTGGCTCTCGTTTTGCAATGGCAGTTAATTAAAAATAAAATAGATTGCCCTTCGTGCATTGGGCCGTTCGGCCGGCCAAAACGACCGGTCCGGGTTAGGGTTAAGTATTTATTTCAGTATTACAAAAAAACGGCTTTTCTGCTGGCTCAGATTGCATGGCGTTTGCATTCTTTTGGTGCTAGTATGTATTCGAAAGACCCTGGGTTTGAATCCTGCCGTAGGACACAAATTTTAATGTTATGCTTGTATTTTAGAGTGAGGTAGAGGTGAGCAATCTGCAAACAAAAAACATCGAGTCAGTGATTGAAATAGAAATAGGGAATAGCTGCCCTATGGGACGAGTCGAAAAAATGTGGTCCTGGAACACAAGTGGCAGATGGGCTAAGGCCTTTGACGATATATTTGCCCCAAATTTCTCATTGAACAATGTATTCGGATTTTGGTTGGTCGGGAAGGAGCAGCTGACAAGGTACAACCTGATACCATTTCTACGGTCATTTGGTAGAAAGGCGCCCATTTCTAAGGATTTTGATTGAAAATAGTTATACCTATTTCAAAAATTTAGACTTTTTAACAATGTTTTGGGGCAGTTTCCGGAAAAAAATACGGACCCATGTATAAAGGATTTCGCATGACATCCTTAGGCATGGGTCCCATTTAAAGGCACTCTCAGTGATTTGCTATTAGAGAAAATGGAAACAATCATCAAAAATGCAGATTTTTGCATTGTTTGTAACAAGGGATTCCTACCATACCCTACAAGTGACTAAGACCAAAAGCAACCTAAGAAAGACACAATCGGATATTTTTGCATTAATGTCCGTACAACAATAAGGCAACACGTTAATTCATGGGGATTTGAATCTTGACTCTGCTGTTTCTTCCTCTTCTGTCAATTTGTCAGTTAGGTGGAAAAGATAACTTTATGCAATTCACAGTCGATTCTTCACTGTTAAGCTAATTCCTGCAAAATTCAAATATTTTGACCTTTCGGGTGAATCACTGATAGTGTCTTTAAAGGTTACGGGAATGACCAATGGGTTCTCCATCCCCCTTTTTGCATGAAAAAATTAAACCTATTGTACATCATGTGCCTGTAATCTAGGATCAAAGTTGGTCACTTCTGCACATTATGAGTTGATACCGACAGAGCATCCATACAGTTTGCACCATTTTCTTCCATTTACTGAACTCAGTTGTTTTTTTTTTATTCAAATTGGGTTACAACCATTTTATACATTGTGTATTAAACTCTTAGTTGACCTGGATCAATACAGAGGGATTGACCACCTATATTAAAGGTGCAACAAGAGATTCAAATATCAGGTGTCCTAAAAAATAGGAAATTACTCTGATTTTGACATGATGTAAAGCTTTTCCATCCAAAAATATCCCTACCTGAAAAGATTAAGCTGAGAAAGTTTTTGATACAAAAATCGTGAAATTTCTAATTTCATATAGGAGCAAATACGAAATTCCGCCTTGTTTTACATTGAAAATGCGCAATTAAAATCACCTTTTTTCTCTCTTTTAAGATATTTCTGTAGCAATACAGATAAAAATCTATTGAGTGTCAATCTATATGAAATTACTATTATCGGGACACAATCTTTCGGTTGTCTCAAATCTCTCATTTGCACCTTTAATCTTTCAAGGCCTCTACAGCATATGGCAATGGCATTAAAAGGTCAAGAACCAGAAAAAGTTGAGAAACCCTGGTAACAAAAGAGTACAAGAATTACATGATGGTGTTCTCAATCAATTGTTTCTTACCCGGAGGCTTTCAATGCCTTGACATTAGAGGGGAAGTTTAGAGGATTGGGTGAGCCCTCGGGCAGGTAACCTACTGTTCAAATAACCCAGGAGGAGTGCATTGCCCATCCCTGTGTAAAAGATAAAATGATAGAGGGAAAAGGGGAAGAAAGAATTTCAAATATACAATCTCAAAAAGTTTTAGCTGGGAAGTTTTCTTGAAGGCATGCACAACCACCCATGCAAGAGAGTTCTATTGATTTGGGAAGATTACTTTGGACTTTACCCAAGTTTTTCTTTTTTAAAAAAGAACCATTTATGGTTAAAAACAGGCCCTTTACGCGTCCTTTAAAAATGCTCCTCTTGTGGTTTAAAAATAGGTATTCCAAAGTCTATTTTATTCTAAAATCTGAATACGGTTAGGCTTGAATATCAAACAAAATAGAAAAAACCCAAAAAAGAATTTCTTCTAAAAATGGGTATAATTAAGTTTTCAGTTTGTATTTGTTTTCGTTTTTATATTTTTCTCTCAAATTGCACTGGACAGGTTATTATAGACACTACCGAGAATGTTTGGAAGGATTATTGGACGAACAAGTACAAAAGAAAACTTCAAACTGTTTTGAAACTTGCCTGCACTTTCAAAATTCACAAAAGAGGAAAAAAGGTCCCACTGTTTGCTTACTTTTTTTGATAGAAAGGTTCAATTCAACAAGAGCACCAAATGGTGCTGTAGCCGCAGTAGGTTATTAGTATGGGCACACCACTCTGGGGGCACAACATTTATATTGTGCAGATTATTTTAATCTTGAAAAGTCCCCACATGAGCATTTAAGAGACATTATGAGTAGCACTCCAGGTTTTACATTTATAGTATTTTATTTCTGTCTTTTATTTGACACATCCCAGCGGGGTGGTCACAACCAGGACCTTAACCCCAAATCTTATGAGCACCCCATATGGGGCGTGGGATCAATGTGTATTCTGACATTTTTGTCGGGGTTAAAATTTTTATAGGAAATGATTTGAGGCACAAAGAGCAATTGATTTATGGACAAGAAGGAATTTATAGATTTTCAAACAATGCCCTTTAATCGGCCCACATGGACCTTTGACCCAAATCTGCGACACCCCACATGGACCTTGGGTCGGCAGTTCTTCTGACCAAGTCTAGTGATTATAGCAATGATTTGTGCACAAAGAATTTGATTTTCCAAAGAATGCCCTTTAACGGCCCATGTGGGACCTTTGACCCTATCTGTGCACACCTCATATGGCCTTGGTTCACGGTTCTTCTGACAAAAGTGTTGTAGTGCTTATAGCAATTGATTTGTGATACAAGGAATTTATAGATTTTCAAAGAATGCCCCTTTAATTGGCCCAAGTGACCTTTGTGACCCAAATCGTGAACACCCCTATTGACCCTTGGGTCATTGGTATCTTCTAACCAAGTCTAAGTGATTATAATCGCAATTGATTTGTGGCACAAGGAAGGAATTTATAGATTTTCAAAGATTGCCCCTTTAATTGGCCCACATGACCTTTCACCCAATCTGTGAACAACCCCAGTATGTGCCTTGGGTCATGGTTCTTCTACCAAGTCTAGTGATAAGAAATTTTTTTCTAGATTTTTTAGTGATTTTAGGAATTTTATAGATTTTCAAAGATTGCCCGTTTAATTTGGCCCACTGACCTTTGACCCAAATCTGTGAACACCCGCATATGGACCCTTGGGTCAGCATGTTCGTCTTCTAACCAACTCTAGTGATTATCGGCAATTGATTTGTGGCACAAGAAGGAATTAATAGATTGTCAAAAAGAATGCCCCTTTAATTCGGGCCCACGTGACCTTGACCCAAATCATCGTAACACCCCACATGGGCCTTCAGTGTCAGTGTTATTCATGCACGCAGATTTTTGCTGCAATCGGCCCAGGTTTGGGCAACAAGACGCAATTATGCAATTGGTGAACAGACAATATATAGGGAATAGATAGAGTAACACATTGCCATAACAATAGCTCTGGCATACTCATATGCTGAGTCTAAAATTAGAGAATTTGGACAAGGAAGTCCATGTTTTGGTGATGAGAATGTAAAAGGACCATTTTAAGGGGGTTAGGTCGCACTTTTATTATACCAAAAAGGTGCCAATTGATTTTTCGTGCGGCTCTGACAAAAAGTGTGCAACCAATGGGATCGACTCAATGGTGGGTGGGGTATTACAGGAGTGCGAATTGAATCAGGCCGTTTGACCACTTTCGATGACACGGTCCTCTGCATTTGACTTAAGGTGCAACGAGATTTTGATCCACCCAAAATATTGTGTCATAATAGTAATTTTCATATAGAATAGACACCCAATATTTTCTTAACTTGTATTTTGCTACATAGAATGTCTTAAAAGAGGAAAAAATGTGATTTTTTTTATTTGCTGTTCTATTTTCAATATAAAACATAGGCCTGAATTTCGTATGCTCTCTATACAAATAGAAATTTCAACTCATTTTTGTACCAAAGAACACTTCTCAGCTACATAAATCCTTTCAGATGGTGATATTTTGATGGCAAGCTTTATCAGGGCAACACCAGTACTTTCCGATTTTTTTAAGGGACACCTGATTAGGTGAATCTCTCGTTGCACCTCTAATCAACTCTATCTCTTGCTTTGTGGTATCAAAACATGTAAAATAAAATTGGAAAAGTATAACTTTGGTATAACCTTTTATTCCCTTGCGTTGATAATGATATATACCGAAGGTCATCCGGGGGTCATTCTGATACATCATCCAAATCGTTACACCTGATCCTCTCCAAATTGACCCATATTTGGTGTATGAGGTAATTTTGGTTTAACAAAAGGAAATTTCAATTCTAGCTCCAATCGACAACCGATTTCATATCTTTCCTTTGAAAACGGTTTATAAACCACAACAGAATATGACGTATTCAAGTGCGTAAACTTCAGCATTAGAGGTTTTGCTGGGGTTTAAATTGGGAAGAATAACATTTTGTTATCAATTAGGTCTACTTCAAGAAGCCATCAAAAGCAAACACAAAAGTTATTACATCTCTAATATTCTAGAAAAAATGGTTGGGACTATTAATTTTCATCCCCATGTTCCATTTACACGATCTTATGATGGACAAAGGTTCATATTCAAGGTCAAAAGTTATTCAAATCGTTTCTATTGCTCCTACATAAAAATAATGGCATCATAATGAGGATTGCTCGTTCCATTCCTTTTCCAAAGGTACCAACATCACTGACAGAATTGGGCCATTGGTTACAAAGAAAAGGTCATTTGAAAATTGCTGGGTGTGCCCAGTGGCTAAAATCATGAAAAATGGGCATGCCATAACAAATGCAAAAAAAAAAAATCTAATGGAGCTAAAACTTGAAATTTCTGCCTTTTCAGCAAAAATTAGCCAATAAAGAAAATATAAGCTAATTGAAGGGGTCAGGTGTAATTTTTTTTTGGTTTTGATTTGACATGGAATGACCCTGTACAGTTGTCTTTGTATGGTGTTAGGCTTATTTACAATTACAGGTGATTACCTTTTGGATTTTCAATCCTCGAGTGATAGCAAAATGTCAATTAAAAATATTTTTATTACCCTGTATTTGTAATAACTGGTTGAGGCACTCTGCCAATGTATGACATCACAAAACATATACTTTTGAAAGCAAACATAACATGCAAGCATGCAATAAATAAATTTAATTCAGATGGTGGCAGCCAGGAAATCCCAAATTTACACTTTGTGATTGGTTTAACGCATGAAAACTAAATCTTTATGAAAAAATTCTGATTGTTAAATGTTAATTTATCAAGCAATATTTTATTATTCCAAACCATTTCTATTGGAGAGTCAATGTCAATGAATGGGTTACTTTTGAATAATGGTTGAGGGTGTGCAAGACGCAAACGTGCCGGCGTATCGCTTAACACGTTATACACTAGCACGATTTTAAATAGCACATGGTCAGACTAGATGGTTTTAATTGATTGTTATGGTTAATACAATTCCATTTTTCGATGAAACCACTCGATATGTGGTTAATAATTTCTTTGTGGAGTATATTGTATATATTTGTTATATGGGTTCTCCTCTAAGTCTTACCTTGAAATCCTTTGTGCTGCCATAGAGATGGACCCATCCTCATTTAGACTGTAGATAGACTTCCGTGGGTAGGGGTAAGTAGACGGCTCCACATGTGCAACCGTATACCATGTACCCAGATACTGCACGATTGAACAAAAATACAAAGTGGTTAGGATATTAAAGGGGCACTACCCAATCCTCAGCTTCGACCCCATCACTCACTCACACCATCAAACCGGAGATTTTTGTATCAAAACTTTGTATTTCACTCATCTCATCTGCAAAATGTTACGGCTGACTTCTTTTCCTTTACAATACTACAGTACAAAGCTAAGATATGATTTTTCAGTTACTGGAAAGAGTTTACAGTTACTGGAAACTATTTGAACAGAAATCTATGGGTTATGCAATGCACGCAATTACCACTCACACTAAAAGTTATTGGATTCAAAGGAAATTTGAGAATTAAGGTGGGTTGGTCATGACTTTTACTATGAAACACAGATAATTATATTTTGTAATCAGGTGGGACACCTTGAAAAAATGATAAAACACAGAATCAACCTATATGGGGCAGCTTCATACAGAATCAAGAGATGATTTATTTTACAGGGGCATTTTGTGACCCACAGTCACGTCCCCGAACAAAGTCAACATTTTTATAGCATCTGAACTTTTGGCTCAAATATAGTATGTGTGCTTAATCTTATGTGCAAATTCAATCTACCCTGGAAGAAATTCATAATTTTGTATTCTTAGTAGAAGACCAGCCTGTAGATCCCATGACCAAACTCTGGAGACAAAGATTTGAAGGCGTCTTGGGGTTCACTGATTGATGTTGAAGGATTTTGACTTGGGCTTGCCGCTTCAATGTCCCGGGATTTTGGGGAAGGGGCAAACAAAGTTAACACGGGGGTAAAAATTGAGAACTGTCGCAATTGAATTAATATGCATGTCAAATTACTTGCCTTATCATACGGAATCTAAAAATGTATAGTTTGTTATAGATCCGACTTCAAATGAGGATGCTATGGCCAAAAATGGCCAAAGGTCAATGTACTTTCATTCAAGGTCAAATTGTTAATATAAACCGATTTTAAAGATGTAAGTGTCTAATTATATGTTTTCGTGCATGACAAATTCAATTTTGCAACTCTTAATAGTTCAAATGTTAGTCTTGACCTTGAAATGCAAAATGGCGGCTATTTCAGGTTTCAAGGTCAAGGCTAACAGTTGTACTATTTAAAGTTGCAAAATTGAATTTGTCATGCACGAAAACATATAATTAGACACATATCTTTAAAATCGGTTTATATTAACAATTTGACCTTGAATGAAAGTGCATTGACCTTTGGACATTTTTGGCCATAGCGTCCTCATTTTGAAGTCGGATCTATAACAAACTATATACCTTTTTAGATTCCATATGATAAGGCGAGTAATTTGACATGCATATTAATTCAATTGCGACAGTTCCCAATTTTTACCCCCGTGTTAACTTTGTTTGCCCCTTCCCCAAAATGCCGGAACATTGAAGCGGCAAGCCTAAGTGAAAAACCTTCAACATCGATCAGTGAACCCCAAGACACCTTCAAATCTTTGTCTCCAGAGTTTGGTCACGGAATGTACAGGCTGGTCTTCTACTATCGCTGTTCGTAAATGAACAGGAATTAAAACACAGTGGCATATGGGGCACAAACATTTGCTCTTAACATCAAAACGCAGTGTCAGAATCAACTGAAAATTTTGAAATAACTTTCTCGTACGTATCTAGTAGATCACAAAATACACCTTTAAAGAGTTGGTAGCAATATCTTCAAAGAGGTCTTGTAAAGGAGCAGAGTTTTACCCCACTTCATTTACCCAATGCACTCATTGGTTGTTTTTTTTTACTTTATTTCATAGCACTCATTTGTTTACTATTGCTGCGGGATCGTATTTCTCCAAAATGTGGAAGAATTTTATTTGAAAACAAGTGGTAGCAAGCAATGGCAAGGGATGGTGTTCACTTATAAGGTACGCAGGGATGTGCCACTCCAATGGGCGACAGAAAATTGATAGATATTTTCGCTCTTTGCACGGTATCGCCATTTGCCTGAAGAGCCTCAAACTGGCAGCAGCAATATGAATGGGATTATTTACATAACAGTTCAATTATCTCGACGCAAACCCATTGACCTTGCAAGTGGTGGATTGTTATATAACACCCTCATCTATACCAATGCCAATTTGAGGCCCACATCAAAGCACCCTAATTGGTTTGTGGTGTGCACTCCGTATTGCTGTAATTTTGATAACTTGGGTTGGTTGCTATTAGAGGAAGAGCTCGGACCCAGGTCAAACATCATTGTTTACCCCTCACTACAGAAAAGGTTTGACACCTTATTGGTAGTTAGTATGGACCCTCTACATCAATGCTAAACCAATGGTCGTAGGTGGTACAAACTATACATTTTTGGAATCCTTATGATTAGATGGACAATATGGCATACATTTCAACATGATTGGGGCATTTTAAAAATTTGATCCCTGTGTAAACTTAAACTGGCCCCTATTGAAAAAGTGATACCACAATTTGAGAGTACTACCTACCTAGCATTGATGTAGAGGGTCCATACTAACTACCAAAGGTGTTAAACCTTTTCTGTAGTGGGGGGTAAATGAACTCCTTAAATTAGGCCCCTATGATATTTGGCTCCTGCTCTATATATTGAATGAGGCTTGGCCGCCATCATCTGGAATTTTTTTTTTTTTTTTTTTTATATAATCCTAAATTTAAATACAACCCGTCTGTTCAAATAACAGATGAGTTGCCCCTTTTAGTCGCCTTTTACGACATGCAGGGGAACACATCGGGCCAATTCTTAACCCCGAACCCGCAGGGGGCCCCATTTAGTCGCCTTTTACGACATGCAGGGGAACACATCGGGCCAATTCTAAACCCCGAACTATACATTTTTGGAATCCTTATGATTAGATGGACAATATGGCATACATTTCAACATGATTGGGGCATTTTAAAAATTTGACCCCTGTGTAAACTTAAACTGGCCCCTATTGAAAAAGTGATACCACAATTTGAGAGTACTACCTAGCATTGATGTAGAGGGTCCATACTAACTACCAAAGGTGTTAAACCTTTTCTGTAGTGGGGGGTAAATGAACTCCTTAAATTAGGCCCCTATGATATTTGGCTCCTGCTCTATATATTGAATGAGGCTTGGCCACCATCATCTGGAAAAAATAATAATCATGCAGCCTTTTTGAGGTTAAATTTACATGCAGGAACAGCATTTGAGGGTTTGAGTTGCAGATGCCCTATCAATACATAAAGTACCCTACCAACTGAACTGTTTGTTATCATGTTTGCAGAGTACAGCATTTTAGTTAGTAAATGTATATTTCTAGGTCTATCCATATTCTCTCTACACCTCTCTCTACACCTCTCTCTACACCTCTCTCTACACCTCTCTCTACACCT
>JAMKCH010034572.1:0-14394 GCA_023653785.1 Ophioderma brevispina | reverse complement strand
TATACATACCAAAATAATATAATTTTAGTTATCATGTAATATACATAATCAGGAATGTAATATTTTCTCGCCCTAACTTCTTTAGTGAAGAAGTATGTAACATCATAAAAATACCAACATCTTTAAAAAAAAAAAAGGATTTCACATACATCTGATGTCCCGGAAGGGGGGTCACTGTCCATTGACAAGGGGATATCATGCAAGACCAAAGAAACACGCAAAAAGGGTATTTTTTCAAGATTGTGCACGATACGTACGTAACGTGAAAAGGGCAGCAAAACACTGAAATGTGGAGAAAGGGTATACTTTTCACACTTGAACCGGGACTTGAACTTACATGATCAGGGTCCGATTTGTCGAAACCTTGCTTCTGTGTCGTATCGGTCATTTATGTGAAAGGAGTAAGCTATTCAGTACAGCTACGCAGAAAACACCATTTCATAGAAAGCAATGTACCAAGAACCATATTTATGCATTTGTCAAATATTGCCTAATACTGTTCAAGGGTAATATTTTACACTTGTGGTCGAGAAGGTTAACCACTTGTCAAGGGACGGACCCCCCCCCGGTCTGAAGCAGTAAAATATGGACATTTTGAAAGGTAACTTAAGCTTTACTCTCATGTAGCTTTCATAAACAAGATTTTGAGAAAAACACACATTTCCAGTCAATATCACCTATACTAACTTTGTATTTTGTACTCTTAAAAAGCTTATTTTGAAGTTCGAAGGCAGATATAGTTTTAAAATTTACTAAACATACAGAAGCATGTTACATGTCAAAAACACCACTACCTCAAAATACCTTTTTCCATATTATTCACCAAAATTGATGTTTTTTTTTTTTGTTTTTTTTTTTGTTTTTTTTTTTTTTTCTTTTAATTTTTTTTTTTTTTTTTTTTTGACTAAAATGGCCCAAATACCTTCATCCCAACTTAGCATGTGTAAATCATACTTAACTGAATGGTATTTTTTGCAAGTATTATAGCTAAATTTAGAACTAAACCTGACTGTTTGATGCTAGCTAAAGTATACCTCGTATCGTTTTGGAATTATACATTTGAGAAAGAGCACTTTTTCACTCAATATTTCCAATACTTACTATATATTTTGTCAACTTTTCAGAAGCTTTATTGTGAGCTTCTGGGACATGATATATAGTTTGAAACCTACTTCATAGATGGGGCATGTAATATAGATGTCAAAAATATCATATCTCAAAAATCATATTTTACCCAAAAATGTATGTTTTTGACTAAAAGGGACCCAAATCCACCCATATTGACAGTCCCACATCATACCTAATCTGTATCATGCATGTGCTCAAGGTATTTTCCGCTCAATTTAGAACATAAAACACAGACGGTTGAATGCTAATCTGAAAGTTTACTATTTTTCTGTGTTTAGAAACAGTAATTTGAGAAAAACGTATAATTTCACCCAATATCGCCTATACTTCCTGTATATTTTGTAACTTTAGAAGCTTATATGCAGTCTTTTTGGGATGCAATATGATTCTCAAACCTTCTTACATAGATGGGTCATGTTATATAGATTTGTCAAAATATCAATATCTCAAAAATCATTTTTTAAACCAAAATGTCTGTTTTTGACTAAAATGACCCAAAAATCCCCTTTGGCTCATATTGGCAGAACCACATCATACCTACTCTGAATGCCAATGTTAGAGCAAGTATTTTCAGCTCAATTTTAGAGCATAAAACACAGACGTTTTGATGCTAAGCCAAAGTTTCTATTTTTCAGGTGTTAGAACATGAATTTGAGAAACGTTATTTTCACCCAATATCGCCTATACTGACTGTTATTTTGTAAACTTTAGAAGCTTATTGTGAGCTCTGGCACAATGTAGTTCTTGACACCTACTCAATAATGGGGCATGTTATATAGATTTCAAAAATATCAATATCTCACAATCAATTTTTTGCCCAAAAATGTAGTTTTGGGCTAAACTACCCAAAAATTACTCTTCGGCCCACACTGTCACTTTCATCCACATCATGCCTAATCTGAAAGTACATAATAAGCTTTTCCATTAATGTATGATGTAGTTGTAATGTAGGGTTGGACTATTAAATCGACTAAATTGTTGATGCGGCTCATCGCCTAATGGGCATTGCATTGTACTGCCGACACGAGCACGTGACCACAATTAAAGAAATAAAGGGTTTGCAGTGTCATTTTATGGCGAATATGTGTCCGAGGTCAGAAAAACTAAATATGGGCGAGGCGCAGCCGAGCCCATTTTTGAACTTTTTGTTCTGGCCGAGATACATTATGCGTCCATAAATTGACACTGCAAACCTTTATTTCTATTCTAAATTACCTAAAATAGCTTCTGTAATAAGAAAATGCATTGGCGGCCCATTATTGCAGAATAATGGGCAGTAAACTGACCAATCAGAATGCTGCATTTTCAATAATGGGCCGCAGAGGTAATAGAATCAATAATATAAGTATAGGCTTTCTCGCTCATTCAGTCGGAACTCTCTTTGTGTACAATCAATACACACTATTATTGCGCTGTACCACACCGTGACCTCGTACATGTGGATCGTAGTTTTGTGTAAAATTCATATACAATCTTGCAACCAAGGTGTTTTCTAAATCAAAATTGTATGAGTATTCCAAAAATCATGGTGTCAGTTTTTCAAAGTGTTCTTGTATGAATTCCTAGGGGGACAAAGTTTACACTGGTATACAAAGGGGGCAAAATAATTAAAGGGGGCAAAATGTTTGTTTTTAAAGTAATACCATCATGTTCAGTACCTTTCACGGATACAGAGAAAGGTATAGTTTGCCCTACCTGAGTGTTATAGTACAATAGTTTACAAGCAAAACAGGTTCAAGGTCCACTGGGGGGTAAAATTTCAGATTCATCGGTTGTTATAAAAATGGTGCCAAATTGGTTCGTCTTACTAGTGAAACAGAAGCCGAAAATATAACGGTCGCGTTGTCAATGACGTTTTTGATAATAATTAATAGGAAATAAATGGCCTGGGTCCAGCAGGGTCTATGGGAGCACTATCATATCTCTAAAAGTCTAACTTTGAAAGGTGAAACACAGAATCTATATACATTTTTTCTTATTTAAGTATAACCCAATGAACGATTTTAAAACCAGTTTCACAAAATACGGACCCTCTCTAAATAATGACCGTGAACTTTCTTGGAGCCTATTTGTACTAAAACAATAGGGTGTAAATAGGCAAACTGGTACCTTTTTAGAAACCTTATGAGCAGCCGAACATACTGTATAAATTTTTGCAAAAAACAATTTAAACACTTTTATTGTTTACCCTGTCCAAATGTTGCCGAACCCATTGTAAAAACAAACCCAGAACACATTCTTAAAAATGACACCGCATGAAGTTTTGCTTCTCCATGACATTCTGTATAGAAAACATTGGTTGTCAAAATTGTATATGAAAAAAACTAAAACCAAAACATCCATTGACATTTCCCCATTACTAACCATTTGGAACTCCAAAAAGGTGCAACTTTTGTTTGGGGGTTTTTGCGTCTTCTGGCGTTCTATCTCCAGGCCTTTATAAAACCCTAGCAAGACCAGGAGTGCAATTGGTTTTGGGGTGTAATAAATCATTATATAGGGCTGGTTTGATATTAAGTGTTATCGGTGCGCATGGCTCACAGAGCGCATAGCTCTGTATCCATGGCGCGTATGTTCAAGGGTATTTATGTTTGAATGAGATTAACTTTTGCAGGGAAAGTTTCTGGAGTTTTTGAGTTATGCACAGGTAATTTAACATAAAGCATGATTGATGTGGAACTTCAGATTTTTTTGCTTAATTTAATCATGATCTACTAAGATCTTTTGAACAAAGGTTTAAGAATGATTTTTTATGTCACTGGGACCGAGACCCCCATAGTAAATGCATGTATAGTTTCATCACAATTACCGTTTGGAATTCCCCAATGCCCAAATCGTGCAGATCGTGTCCTACCCTACCTGTACCGACCACATGTATAGTCTCCACTCTTGAGGATTACGCTGGGTGACACATAGATACAGAATGCGTGCTCTTTGCCGTATTGTAGTTATAAACGGTAACGAGATGAATAGTTGGTGTCACGTGTCGGTACCGAGGTCAAGTGTCCAGGTACATATTATCCAGTTTGCTCTTCGGGGGCGACCGATAAATATAAATCCGACTATGTTAAATCAAGGTCTGTACATTACCTTCTGCCCAAATTCTATTATTTTTTTTTCCAAAAGACCCGTGTTTTATGTCTAAACAGTACAAAATTTACCTTTTTCCCTACGGATTCAAAACCGACGTACGATGACGATAATCGTTTGTTTTTTTTCCATGTAGTGTGATCGTAAACGTCATTTTTAACTGAATGGGTCCCCCGAAGCAACATGATAACCAATCAATGGATGCCGTGCCGTCCATCAAATCTTTAATTTTTTTTTTTTTCAAAAATTGGCTGTTATTTCCCATACTAAAATTCCTTTTTAAGATTCAACCTCAGGGGGTATATTTGTTCTTTAATAATTAATATTCAATTGTCCCCCCATGAAGGTGAAAAAGATGGGTCCCATAATCTACAAACTGAAAACATAGTCAGCCGGCTCAATACCCTTACCGTGGACAGAATGAGCAAAGGATACCCGTGTTAGTTCTAGCAGCTTACATCCACTTGCGCTCGGCTGCGGGGTTATGCGTCTAGGCAACAAATGTACATTAATTTCGAAAACTTTCAAGATTGTCAATTTTGGCGGCAATACTGATCTAAAACATGCCAAGATATTTTCTGTGCATAACTGTATTTGGATGAATATGAAAATCAATTACAAGTGTATTAATATTAAAGTAAGGAATACTATGATACCAAAATCACAAATTTTGCGTATTATTATTTTTTGGTCAAAGTATGAATTTTTCAAAACAAAAAGCGCCATATTTTGGCACTTTTTTCCCATTGCCTCATGCACATTCTAAAATATTGAAGATGACAAACACAATATACTCAGCGTCCTTTTAAGAAAATTGGCCCGTGGTATTCAACCTTGCTTATCATTATCTTTTAGCTTTATATATCAGCAGACATTTTCATTTTGAAGGTTACTGTTAAGAACGAGACAATTGCAAATTATTTTATGTTTTATGTTCATAAGGTTCATAGAAATTAAGGTTGTAATACTTTTCCCGTGAGAACTCTTATAAGTGTTCTCAAAGATTGAATTAGAATCTCCTTGCTCTTCGGTCTATATAGTTGCTGCTAAAATTTATTTTAGTATTGATTTGTAAATCTTTATGTCTGATGAATAATAATTTTTTATTTTTGTAACACTTTGTGTCGATCGTATGAATGAAATTTAAAGGGCCCAGGAAATGCAAATAGAATTGATGTGGTTTGTGTCAAAACTACACGGAGGACTAGAAAGCATGCAATATTCGGTTGGTGATGACATCATTAGTAAACTATTGATTTTTCAGAGAGGAATCAGAAATTCCTAGGTAACTGGGGGAATCATCATGACACTGACTGAAAATCAATAGTTTCAGTAAGGATTCACTGGTAGTGTATTCTTTGTCTGGTCCTGTTTATTGGAATGGAATAGCCTGTAAAGATTTGGTGTAGGTGGTCATCATTTCCTTGGACCTTTTAGGTAAACCATGATAATTAAATTTCAGCGCAGGTTCACGTTTGCAAAACCGAATGCATGCATTTGTACGAGTCTACTTTAATTTGACGATAAGATATAAGTGCATTGGTAAATAAGTATATAATATCATTGTGAATAATGGGAAATTCATAACCCCATGCGAACATGTCCGAGTTAATGAAAAAGAGAATCCTCTTTTGTCAGAAGCCTTTTCGGAGATGGTTAAATAGCAACAACTAACATTGTGTACGCGCATGAATCGGCGCATGGCAATTTTACTCGGTGAAATGGATCGACAAATGAAGCACATCTCTCACACAGGTGGAAAACAATTTCCATAAAGGTCGTGTGGGACCAAGATGCTTGAGGTTATCACGTACTGCAAATTTTTCGGATTAGACGTTGTTGTGCAAAATATGAATCAAGGAGAATTTCTTCATTACCATCGTCGTAACAGCGGTTGGCATTTGCCAATTCATTGTTCTGTTGCTCTACTCGTTCACAAGAGACTCCGTGTCCTGAGCAATCTAGTCATCGCTAATATTGCCTTGTCTGATCTCTTCGTAGCGGTATGATACATCCCTTTACCGCTGTGGGAATTATAAGAGGAGTTGAATTCTACTACCAATCAAAATGAAAATTTCAACTGTCACATCTTGTGAATTCTTGTGCATCATTTTGTGTGATCAGTTGCTCTAGTTCTGTCCTCAGATAACAGCATCGCAGTGAAACCGTGTATGTTTACATTTGTCATCAGCAAATCTACTCCAGGTGTATACACGTCGTTCAGTTCCACTTATGGTAGTTAGCATATGGATACGCGGTGTCTTTGTGGACCTTCCTAATTTCTTTGGATGGGGTAGACACGTTCCCATAGAAACTACACACCTGTTTCTTCGACACCGTTCACTCGGGTTACAAGAAATTTCGGTTATTGGAATAATTATTCCGTTGACAATTAAAAGCTATGCTATATCCGTATCGTGACGCTAGTATGTAAGAATAAAAGCGTCTCAAAACACAGGATTGAAGCGAAAAATGGGTAGTCCTGTAACAGTATTAAAACCCAAGCTGATTGTTAAATTGCTTAAAACTGTAGCAGCAATCGGTATTATGGGTGTCATAATGTACAACACCCTTTCAATACTCTATGTTTTAGATAATGGACAAATACCTGATAGAATCTGGATGTTTTCGACGGGCCTAATGCATAGCTACGTTGTATGAATGGTGCGTCTATGCACTTACTAACAACAAATTTCGCGCTTCTTATAAACTGCTGTTGAAAAATGCCTATTCCGTCCCTTTTTTCAAAGCCAATGAAGATATCGATCGTGCAGCACAGTTGTTTCAGAGGTGGTTTCCTGGAATGATCGGTGAAATTTTAGAATGTCTATCTCTTTCTGTCAAGCAACGAAATTCCCACCACTTTGCTCTTTGTCTTAATTTTTTTCAAAGTATGTAGCCTTTGTAAAACGTTTTCAAATATTTAAATGTTTACATAAAGAACTAAATGATAGATGATTATCTGGACCATACATAAATTTTCCACTGATTCATATAAGACAATGTATTCACTTCTCCTTGCCGAGGAACTATAAGATATACATGGGCATGTCCAATATCGGTCACCTCCGAAGGACGGAATATTTCATATTGTTAGTTTCGTCCAAAAAACCATGGGGGAGAGCAGCATATATAGTGTTACTAATACTTATGAATTTGGAAACCCAAATGTATCCAAGTAGAGACACCCCTGGATTCGATTCGTATAATAAGAATATCAAAGAAAATACAGTGAATAGGATCCAAAAAATACAAATTATAGGACTGCTTCATCCTAACTTACTGCAAAAATGTTCACCACCAATACTTTCAATTTGTGCAAGAAAAGATGGCCTCGAAATGATGCAAATGAAACACCTATTATACTTAGAATAATGTGAGACACAATAGGAAGTCTAATGGACATGCATTTTAGTTGGATAGAATTTTGCAGAAATGTGTGAAAGTTGGTATTTAATGCAATTTTATTGTAAGAAATTATAGACCAGGTGGTCTAGTGAAGAATCCACCTAGTACCACATTGATACCCTAAGCAATTCAGTTATTGAGGTCAGTGCTCAATAAGGAGATTTTAAATTTCTAAAATATTCAATAAAGTTTGAAACGTCTAAAATTTCTTTGTCCATAATAAATTAATAAATAATGGTCATGTATCCGCAGGAAGCCTATTTTAAAAAGTTATGGGTCAAAATATGTCAAATGTAAATAAAAATAACCTCATTATATCCATCATGTAAAGAGATTTCAAAATATGTGTAGTTTGCTGTGTAGTTGCCTTGTAGATGCGCAATAGACTCACAAACTACAACTTTCATTTCAAATTTCTCCACAAATTAATGCTACACTATTTTTTGTTTAAAATTGGCGCTATAGACTATAATGACTAACTTTGTGGCGATTATATCGAGACTCTTGAGCACTTATTTTTTCAAATCCTTTTGGATACGGTGTTGTCGTGGATAAGAGAAAAAACCTCACTGTGACATTATTCACAGTATGGAAAATATTCTTTTTTGGTTTTTAATATGTAGTCATCCACTTGCAATATGTCATAATGCATCCAAGCACTTCATATATAAGTGTAAATTGCAAAAATGCACTCCTAGAATTAATACTTTTCTCCAATGTACATCAAACTGGAAGAAATAATTGCTTCAAAAATAAACTCCCAGTCCCATTATCATAAATGGTAGTCCTTTTAAATAGGGTGGGGGGGGTGGGGGGGGGGGGGGGGGGTGGGGGGGGGGGTGGTGTGGGGGGTGTGGGGGTGGGTGGGGGTGGGGGTCAGATAGCTTTTTTACGCATTTGGATTCAATAATTGTCTGTCTCGGCGCACTGAGCCCGAGGATGTCGTACTATATGATAGGGATAATTTTGGGCCATTTTGGATTTTTTGGATAATTTTATATGGACATCAAAGTGCTGTGAAAGATTTATATGCCCACGTGCCCAGACATGCAAAGTGAGCGATGGGGCTTTCTAGGTGTGTGTGTCCCAAAAAGGATTGGGCTGGGAATTGGTCTTTTTAATTGACCACTTGTACTGCACAGCTTTACATTTATTAAACAGTTATAGGTGCTTCATGGGGTGGATCATGTTGGAATGGATTATCCCCCCCCCCAATCTTCCAAGCATACGAGAAACACAATACAACATATCTGTTGCCTGGGACATTTTAGATTTTCATACGGTGTTTTTAAGTGTTCTATGCGCGCTTGGGTGTTTGGAATTGGGGGGATATATTTGGTCAGGTAATCTTTAAGCCCTAGCTGGTGGCCCATATTAGGTACTGTTGGATTTTTGAATGTAGACTTAAAACACGTCTGTCGCTGGGATGTCAGTTTTTGAAGTGTATGTATTTGGGAATCAGGGGCGTAACAGGCGCCTTTGGCAGGGGGAACAATTGCAAAACTCATGTTAAATCAGCCGTTTTTTAGCCTCTGGACCGGGAAAATTGGCCTTTTGACCAGAATTTTGCCCCCTCAGAGCGGGTAGGCCCGTATGCCAATGTTTTGAGTTTGTTCTTGTCATGTGTGTGTGAATAAAGCAGTAGCTAAAGAAAAAAAATACTATTTATGAATCACAAAAAGCAATCAATTTTATGCAATGTATCATTCATGATTATGTCCATTCATGCTTGAGTCATTTCATCAGTCATCATTCATTCATTCATTCATTCCATATATTCATTCACCACTGCACGATGTCAGTAATATCAATTTTAATCTCCAGCTTGTTCAAGGACTTACTCTGTATAGGTTTATAGAGTACACTAAAAAAGCTTAAATCTCATATAACTATAACTCTTATAACTTTGTTTACGTAATAACTTCTTTTTGGTATTCGAAATTGCTCCTGATATTTTTATATGCCTCTGCGTAATGATTCATGTCAAATTGTGGAAAATATCGAATGCATTGGTATAACGGTTTTGACCATATTAAAGAAAATATCATATAAAATGTCCTTTTTTTTTCAAAAAAATCACCTTTTTACCTAATTTCTACCCTTAACAACCTTTACCTATACCAAAATTGGTTTCACAACATCTTGTGAGAAAAATTCTTTGGCTTTTGAATGACGTAAACGGCACTATTTTTGTAGGGTGAATCAAAAGTTATACAAAAAAATGCCTTTAGGCTAAAAAATGGCGCCATTTTGGACGCCATCTTGGATTTATTAATTTCGCAAAAGAGGCTTATTTAATCAAACATCACTTTTCATACCACCCAACATATACACTATGCAAGTATGGGGTCAACATTGTTAGAGCAGAGGCTGTAAAGGTCAAAACATTTTTAACGCGGGAGAGACGGATTGCTGGCTCCTAGACTATATACGTACCCACACAGCTACCACGAATAGACATGGATACATCTGTTTTGGAATTGTCTCCCACAGTTTGCAATCTGTTCCCACAAGTTTGCCAATATGTCAACGATTGCAATTGTGTTTCCAACAGAAATTAAGGAATCTGTTCCCCACCAAGTTTGCAATCTGTTCCCACCGATGGCAAATATGTTCCCACAAGAGAGTAAAAAAAAAAAATTCTGTGTCCCCCCACAGTTTGCACTCTGTTCCAACAGATTGCCATCTGTTTTTTTTCCCACAGATTACGTAATTGTTCACAAGATTGCAATCTGTTCCCCAGATCAAATTGTGGCCACAGATTGCAATGCTGTTAACAAATATTGCAAATCTGTTACCACAGATTACGTAATCTGTGGCACAGATTGCAATCTGTTCCCAGATGAAATACTGTCTCACCGATTTACGTAACGGTTCCCACAGATTACGTATCTGTTCCAAAAGTATGCAATCTGTGGACAGATTGCTATCTGTTCTCACAGATTGCCATCTGTTCTCACAGATTGCGTAATCTGTTCCCACATATGCAATCTGTGGCCAGAGTTGCCAATATGCTCACACAGAATGCAATCTGTTCTCACAGATTACGTCTTCTGTTCCACAGTTGGAACAGATTGCAAACTGTGGTAACAGAGTGGCAAACTGTGGGACAGATATCCAAAACAGAATATTTTAAAACTATGTCCCCTATGGGGCTTGGTAGGATAGTGTACACACAGCGACTGTCCTCCCCAGTCGTGGAGTAGCTACGTGGTTACACCGTCTCTCAGCGCGCGCTGTATTTCTCATGGCCATTTTTGTTTTTTTAGATATCTTTGGCATATATTTGCATTTTTTTATTAATTGTGCAGGAACTATGGGGGTTTTTGATCATGCCCATTGAACTTTCTTAATAATTTTCCTAAAAAAAAAAAAAACAACGTTTAAAAATGCTCAAACAGAGAACAAATGTATAGCGCCCTCATTCATGAAATGTTCATCCACTCTCAAAATGGCGTCGTGGTAGCCGGGGAGTAGCTACGTGGTAGCTGCGTGTCTACTCCGGTACAGTCTACAAAATACACACCATCCATCTTCTCCACCTAGTGGGCAATTACGGGGTAGCCATTGGGGTCGGTCAGGCAACGTTGGAGGCCACATCACTGTATACCTAATAACCCTGCACTTTGCAAGCCTATTCTTGCAGCTACTGCCTCGCAATTCGCCCAGTGTGTACTGTGCAGTAGCTTGTAGGGTATACTTGTTGTATCTGCCGTCTAGGCTACCACGTGAGCAAGAAAATGGCCGTGTCAAAGGCACTATCAGTGATCGCTAAATCAAAAATCGAAAAAAATCAGTCAAATCAGATTGTTGCATGTCCTGTAAACAGCATAGGTAGGCTACCATACCCTACAAATGATAGGACCAGAAGCATCTAATAAGGAAGAAATCGATATTTAGTCATTAGTGTCCAACGGACATAACTGCAACCCGTAATTCATGGAGGTGTTTCTATCTTTGAACCTAGCCGTTCTTTCCTTCCTTTTCGCCAATTCTTCAGTTGAAAAAAGTAAGTTTTATGAGAATTCTATAGGTGTATTTCTCCCCTTGTAAGCTAATCCTGCAACTTTCAAATACTTTGACTCGTTTTGGATATCATGATAGTGTTTTACAATATTGGTGGTATAATGCATACATACATGAATGTTAAACATTTTACAGTTTTGTTAAGATAAAAAAAAAATGAATAATGTTCTTGTTCTATTGAGAGTGAAGTTTCGACATAAATTCTTTCTTTCACTCTACCGTAGTTGGAAATTTAAGACGTTCAAAATAGAACATTTTTTTTAAGAGCGCCCCCAATTTTCCAAAAACGTGAGGATTTTTACACTGTTGCTTTTGTAACTGGCTAGTAACTATACTGTGAATGGTTAATGGCAGATAAAAATAGAGTCTGATTCTGTTCATTTCCTAAGGTCACCAGTTTCATAGAGGTCTTCCCACCTTTTGGATAGCGGCATCGTGCCGGGACTGGCGAGTCAATTCCAAATTCTCGAGAATTTCTAAATCTAAAGAGAACATGCATGTTTGGAGATGTAGGCATAAAAGTATGGGCACACTTTGAATAGCACAAGTTCTTTGATGTTGGGTATTGTAAATTGATCTGAATGAGGAATACTACGGAAATTAACACCTTTGTATGGGTTATGCAAGAGAGGAGGTGAAAGGACCTCTTTTGAGATGTATTAATACTTTCATGGTGTGTGGACTTTAAATCTTTAGGACCAGTTGAACATGACTATACACCTTTTAACCATGTAGAAACATTTGATCAAATTTTACCCCTGTATATTTACTCCCTTCCTTATCTTTTTTGAAACAGCGGGTGTTCTGCCCAAGAGAGTCATTAATTAGAAGGAATACTAGTCAGAAACTATATTATGATAACGGGCATTGTGATTAACGGGTTTCTGAGTACTCGTCTTTGATCATTTGAAAGGAAAGTCATCTCGTTATTCAGGGAATTCTGAATAGAGGCCTTTTCTGAACAGAGGGTATTCTGAGTAGATTGGTCGTCTTAATAAACGATGCACGGAAAATACTGCTGCCCCTAGAAACTTGAGGTCCCGTGAGGTGGAATGCATCTGATCTTCTACACCATGTGGCATTCGATTTTGTCACACCCTCCATGCTGTCAAGATTTCCAACCGTTGCCCTTCGGGCAGAGTCCAAAGATGCAGAAAGAGAGCTGATGTGCCATTAGGGTTGCCTGAAAAAGCATTCAGGTTGTAACCATGTTCAGCCGGGGGCAAACTTCGTACGTCCAGTTATCTTCTCACTATGTCGGGGCATCTTCTTCAATCTTCTTGTTCCCCTGTCTTCTCAGTACTGTCCCTATTTAATGCTCTTTTTCCCACTTTCGTAATTCTCTGTACCTATTGTTCTTTCTAGGTTTCTCTTGCCTTCTCCTTTTTTTCCTTCCCATTTTTGGCTCCCATTTCCCGATTTTGTGCGGGGAGGGGGGGCACCTTGCCCCCCGGCCCCCTTAACTTGTTACGCAATGAAGAGCATACATGGACGTTCAGTATGCCGAACCCTTTCGGAAATTCTGGGCCCCTAGCCAGCCCTGTTGTACGAAGGAGTTCTCGGTAGGTGCCAGTGACTGTCCCCACCGACAAAACTAAAATGTGGACGAGAAGCGAAAAAGGAGAATGAAACACTCCTTTTTGAACTCTGAAACACTCCTTTTTCGACTGTAAAAAATTGGGTCTACCCGGCGAGCGCAGGTAGCCGGGAAATTTTGGCGCCCCCCCCCCCTCTATACGAAATCCTGGATCGGCCATGAAGATGGTACAGCAATCCGGGAAAACTCTTAAGTCTTACCCCCCACCGGAGGCTCATGTCTGGTAACTATACGCCCTGGTAGGTGCAAATATGTGCGATCAAAGGCAAGAAATATCGGTCGCGGCAAAAGAGTAAAAAAAACCGCTGAAGTACATGAAAAAATCGTCTTTACTTCCCGATTTTTTCTTTTTCAGAGGAGCACTCTTCCCCCTATACAACAACCCACCAGTGATAAAGATAAAGAAGACTTTGAATACGTAACTTGCTGAACTCTGTTTTTTACATGGGTATTTGCAGCGAATCTATTCAATGTCCGTAGTATTCAAACGTATCAAATATAGGTGGCATATATTTGTCATTGCTTGAATGACAATCACACCATTGAAATTCAATTATCGTCAAAGACATTATCCAAGCGGAAAAGTACACTAACGCAGTCATACTAGAAAGCAGTGACAATTTATATGATATACATCCTATAACCTGAATCTGGACTCTTTAAAACATTTTGTTCGTCATAGCTATCCAAAAGTCATTGGTAATGTCTTGTGGGGTGCCGGGATTTATTCAAGGAGATGCGATCCAGGGGCGCGTGTATCCATGATATGACGGTCCAAAGATGTCTAACATGGCCCAATGATCCACTGCAAACGAATTATTACAGTCAGGTCCAAACTCCTCTACGAATACTATTCTAGCTTTTGCGATTCCTCAACTAACAAGGTGATTGCAGTTCGAGTACACATTCCAGTAAGGACCAAATGGCAAACCTAAAACCAAAAAAGTATGTGGAGATTTATTAAAATTACCGTGTTTCCCACCATTTATTCTTACATTGCAATGTACTTTTACATGTTATGCAAATACTCTTGGTAACTTCTATTAATACAAGTGCACCAATAAAAACATCAAAGTGCATTCATGCTTAATATGCCAATTGTCTTTCAGTTTTCTGAAAGACGAAATATTAAAAAGCTTCAATAC
>JAMKCH010034571.1:0-23942 GCA_023653785.1 Ophioderma brevispina | reverse complement strand
TGGGATTGTTCAAAACGACCCCTGTATGTTAATATACTGTGAAATCTTTTTTTGGAAATGACTTATTTCACAAGCAATTATTTTTGGGGAATTTTGTCGAGGGTATTTGCAGGCTCCTATTGATTTAAATGGTAGTCAGGTTATAGCGACACCGGCAGAGAAACTTATTTCACTAAAGCACTTTATTTGGGGGAATTTTGTCGGGGGTCTTGCAGGCTCCTATTGATTTAAATGGTAGTCCCGGTATTATAGACAAGGCAGAAACTATTGGGGACTCTATCCATGAGCCCTCTAGTTACATTCTCTGAAATATTTTTTGGTTGTAGCTGCTTGGGAAAATATCAAAAGCGATATCTGCCATTAACAAACTGGGCGAAAATCTGGCTTTTATGTGAGAAAATTCAGTCACATAATTTTTCCTTATATTGGTTTCTTTTTTTTTTTTTTTTTTTTGGCAACAGTCCATTACCTTTCTGAAAAAAAAATACTAACTAGTGTCCAAAAGGGACTACGGACCCAAACTTCATATGGGGTGCACTGTATGCTGTCCTGCCCCCAGTGGCCACCTAGCGGTCTGTATAGTCATTTTTGGCCAAAACCTAAGAAATCATCTTTCTTCTTCTTTCTCCTATCAAATGCACCGATCACATCCGATGCGGAAGACGTGGGAGAGGAATCTGCATTCATTAGCATCACCTATGGCCATCAGGTGCCTTGTACACAGCAGTGATCAGCACGTGGTCATTTCAAGTCCTTGCCAATTCTATGAAAATCTAATTGCAAATAAGGTGCATATTCAGAGTCTTCTTTTGCACATGGTGTGCAAAAAACAGTGCACTGAATCACCCATAGCCAGGGTAAGAGTTAGGGTTGAAGCGATGTCAACACCAATAAGACTTGCTGCAAGCACCATAGTGGCCCTTTCATGAACCTTATGGCATATGCTTGCCTATGTCTGGCAATATGGGGTGTACACAAATTTTGGATCAATGACAGGTCATTTTGGCCAACACAAAGGATCTTATACCAAATAAGGCACGCTGATTACGAAAGTTTGCACCTTCTACTTCTCTGTCAGTACATATGGGGGGCTACAGGGATTCAAATCAGTGGGATTAGCAAGTGGCAAATTTCGGCCATTAGCCAAACATCCCTATCATGCCAACCTAACGCAACAGCGAATTAAAACACGGCATCTACATCTGGCGTAACCCGAGTGCTAGTCTTTTTTACAAAACAGACGTAATAACGGAGGAGGCCTCTTGAGCTAAATATCACAATGGGTTGCACCCCTACATTGACTAAAGGGCTAGTCCTGGCATGACTATTTAAATCTAAATGACCATTATTGGAAATTACACTACTTTGAAGCGGGGGGGTTAAAGCATAATCAGCACACCACTTTTTTGAAGAGCAACCCGCTCACGTTTCAAAATTTGATATTTTTGAACATTATGCTGGTAATTATCTTGGGAACTATACACTGCGAACTAGAATGCTAAAAAAATGCGTATTGTCATAAATAAAGCGCTTTTGTAATAAAGATTGGGGATCCTCCATATTGGTACTTAAAGGCAGACCTGGAAATGTTAAGTTTATGTCCGTCCTGATGAAATAAAAAGTGTCTTACCAACTAAAGAATTTGACCTCAAACATTTTACTTGCCTTAACCATTACCCCCCTAATTTCTTATTTTATAAATAGGGACACGTATATGGCGCCATTTCTCGGCTTTTAATATTGGAAGGCCGTTTCCAACAACAGCCGCTGAATTTGATCGGATATCTCCGATTTTTAATTATTCTATTCCTTCTTCATTTTGCAACACATATACATTTTTACAGCTTACCATTCCCGGTAAGAGTTCAACTAGGCCATTTACCATGCAAAATCCCTCAAAATTTTTGGAAAAATGGGGGCGCTCTTCCTACAAATGTGCTATTATTGCTTTAAATAACCACATCCCTGACAGATTGTGAATTCAATAATTTCCTTCCAAAATTAATCACATGTGAATTACTAAGATTATTGACTAATCGTGGCTAAAACTGAACAATTTGGGCATCAGTGATGATATTGATCACAAATGCATTATACCTGTCCACATCTATTACTAATTATCAGTTACTGGGTGTGAGTTTCAGGCAGTCCTTCACATCCCATGCATATTTTCTAGTTATGATGTGTCTGCATGGCGTTTTTATCCATTTTAGTGATCTTGTGCGCGATGTGTGCAAAAACAAGGGCATTTATTAGGGGCAGTAATATTTTATAAAGAATACATTAGGACATGGCCGACACAGGCGTTTTAAGTATCGACTAATCGCTCCCCCAAACATAATCCGACTACTACTCTTGGCGATATCAAAATTTTTAAAATTTTTTCGCAAAGTTTTGAGTGTCTTCATTTTTGTTTCAGAATACAGTAAAAATGATGCACTGTTGACAGTATTTACGTTACGATTAAAGGACATTGTCGGGGACATTGTCCACACTTTGTACGATATAACACAATAATGTTAACTACTAGTTCTCCAGTAGACCAGGATGGGTATTTTATTAAAGCTTTCCCTGGAGATGGTCAGGCTCACACGAGTATTGAAAAAAAAAAAAACCCATTGCAGAATGCACTTGGCCGGATTCGAACCACTCGACCGCCGTATTACTAGTAAGGGCGGCTCTAACCCACTGAGCCACAAGACTGGTTGTAGAAGAGCGATAGACATCATCTATAGGTGTTAAGTTCGAAAGGTATCCATCGCTTTCCTAGGCGGATAGCATCAGAACGGTATATTTACTTATAAAATTTAAAAAAAGAAAAATTTTGAATTTTTAACTACTTAGTCTCCAGTAGACAAGGATGGGTATTTATACCTTTTCCCTGGAGATGGCAAGGCGCGAACACGAGTGTTGAAAAAAACCCATATGCACTTGCCTGATTCGAACCGGCGACCTCCGTATACTAGTAACGACGCTCTAACCCACTGGGTCCACAAGAACTGGGTTGGTAAAGAGCGATAGACAATCATCTAAGGTGTTAAGTTCGAAAGGTGTCCATCGCTTTTTCCTTCCTAGCGGATAGCATCCGACGGTATATTTACATATACAATGTTTTTGTTTGAAATTTTAACTACTTAGTTTTTTTGTTTTTTTGTTAGTATTTTTAATTATCTTTCCCTGGAGATGGCCAAGCGCACACGAGTGTTGAAAAAAAAAACCCATATGCACTTGGCCGGATTAGAACCGGCGACCTCCGTATTACTAAGTAACGGCGCTCTAAACCACTGAGCCACAAGACGGGGTTTGTGTGTAAGAGCGATAGACTCATCTATAGTGTTAAGTTCGAAAGGAGTCCATCCGCTTTCAAACTTAACACCTATAGATGATGTTTATCGCTCTTCTATCTTCTACCAACCGCAGTCTTTGTGGCGCGTTGGTTAGAGCGCCGTTACAGTAACGGAGGTCGCCCGTTCGATCCGGCCAAGTGCATATGGGGTTTGTTTTTCTTTTTCAACACTCGTGTGCGCTGGCCATCTCCGGGAATTAATAATACCACGATAAACAATAGTTAGTTCAATTTTAAAATACACTTAATTCATGTTTTTGTTTTCAATAACAAACTTGACACATTTTTGCTGTAAAGACACTAATCCGTGATTTTGAAAAATATTTAAAAAAAGAAAAATTTGCAGGAATAAGCTTCAAAGTGAAGGATAAGTCTGTAATAAGTTACTCCTAAGTTAACCTTTTTACAGCTGTAGAATTGACAGAAAGGGCAGAAAATGGGCAAGTGTTCCAAGATAACGATTCTCCATTCAATTACGGGATTGGGATAGGGCCGGTCGGACAGTATGACTAAATCTCCGATTCTGCCTTATTAGGGGTTGCTTCATTGTCTTTATCATTTGCAGTGGTATGTTAGGATACCTTACCTTGTTTACATCAAACTGCCAAAATCTGATTTTTGATGATTTTTTTTTTTTTGTCGATTGGCTGTTTGAGCAAATCGCTGATAGTGTCTTTAATGAGTGACAGCAACATTTTAAAAAGTTCAATTATCTCATTACCTAACAGCGAATGTTAGAAAAAATTAGAAAATAACGCACGGGCCTTTCACAGGCCTCTCATCTATATCAAAATCAATACTCCTTCCGGGTAAATAGGGCCCTGATAACCTGTTTGAGAAAACCCATTTCATCATTCAGCGCGTGATTTTCGGCAATTCTGCAGTTTTTTCTGCACTGAAAAATCAGCATTTTTGAGGAAAATACCGCGCTTGAAAATGTGCCAAATCTGCGTAATTACGCACCTAAAGGGTCATGGTAGAACAACCAAAATCCATGGTACATAAGTGTATATAAATAAATCGATCATGTTGATGAAATATGGAAAGATTGTTGTCCATAATCTGTGACCCCAGCCATAATCTCTACTCGACCTCTCTAAACTATACATAAAAGACCAAAAGACACCCCCCAAATATCGGCAAGAGTGTCAATCTTATCATCACAGAGACAGCTCTCTCTAGGCAACGGGGTTAGCGCTTTGGTGTCCTTCAAGATTGATAGTGACACTAAAGCAACTATTAATTAAATGGACAATCCAAACTTCGCAGTACCACAGTTCCAATTCATAATCATTTGCTCATTTGCTCTCTTCTAACTTTCTTCCTTCTTCAACCTACCTCATCCAACCCATCCCCCCTCTCAAGTTTTTCCCCCTCTCTCCCTCACCACACTCCCTCGTTCTCTCCTCTCTCTCCGCCCTCATTCTCTCTCTCGTCTCTCTCTTAGAAACCCCCTCGCTAGTTATTTTCCTTATTGACCTATTCTTTTCAGTATGCCATGCCCTGCTATATACGACTGCCATTACCATCAGCTTCATGACGAAGACTTCCGCGCCTCATTAATTGAATTTTTCACCACACTAATTGAACCATCATCAAACTTACTCCCTTTGCATCAATCTTTACTCACAGACCCCATATCATTTCAAACATGTGACCACCCCTCCTTCACCCACACACACCACAACTAACTCTGGTTCTGACTCCTGCTATCACACTGACGACAGCTTTAAACACACTAATAAACCATCAAGCAATGACTTTCATTTCCATACTCCATTTCAACTGCCGTATTATCACAAATCATCACAAAATCACTAACTACCTTGATCACTTCAACCACCTTTTCTCTGTCTTAGCATTTTTCAGAAACTGGCTTACTGACACACCAAGTCACCACCATCACTTTAATGGCTACACATACAATCCAGGAGCACTCACGGGCAAAAGGAAGGGGAGTTGTCTTTACATAAAAATCACCCCTCATACCAAATCATCGCCACAACCCCAGAAAACCAGAATTGACAACATTTTTTCATCAACTCCCATTAACACCAACCATAGACCCAACACAATAACTTTTCGGAGTTATTTACAGACTGCAGACACACAATCCAGATTTCTAACAATAGCTTCGAGCACTTCTCACTGAACTAATAAAACCACCGGATTTCTATATTGTCGGTACTTTAATGTCAATCTTTTCAATTATTCCACTCATCCACATTAATGACTTTATACACAGCCCTCACTTGCCAACTCGTATATCTCTAAAATTAACAGACCTACAAAATTCGCATAAAAACACCGCTCATTGATACGAATTATCACCATCATGACCAGACTCCACACCATGGTATGGTCATCTGACCCTACAGATCACTTCCCAACATTCCTCTTACATCTTTCAGCCTAAGCATGCATCAAAAACACAAGCACTAATCGTGACTACAGAGATCACAACAATTCGGCCCTTTAAAACCGAACTCAACACTTGAATCATGGGAAGCATATACGCCAGAAATTGACCTAACAGAGCTACAGCAACTTCATTACACTCAGGGTTTGCCAGTTTTCTTCACATGCGGAACAAACCGCAGTTGTTTCCGCTGTTTTTTTCCACTTGAAGAAACAGGTTTGCATTCCAGTTTCTTCACTGAAAGCGGAGAAACTAAAAAGTCATTAAAAAATTTCTATTTTAAAAGCAAAAATGACTTACAGTTTTGGTTTTAATATTATACGTGAAGAAATATAGTGAAATAATTCAAATAACCATTCAGGGACCCCTACCACCCCATGCAATTGCATATTACACTCACATTTATTCACAAGGCCTAAATATAAAAAATGCTGGAAGAAACAGATTCTCACGTGTGTCGTCTCTGCGGAGGCAGCAGGCCACGGGTGGCAGGGGGGGGAGAGGTCTGGTCTGCTGTAAGGACGTGGAAACGCTTCCAAATATTGCGCTCCTCTCCCTATCCAGGTCTCCCACAAGCATTCCAACAAAAGACACTTATGTTGCCTCTTTTATGATGTGTATTTTAAAAGTAACAAATTGGGCATTACAATTTTAACACTGTTTTTTTCATTGTTTGCATCTTACAATGACAACTGTAGAGTTAAATGTGCACATGGAAAGAATTGAAAAATAAGTTACAATTATCATCGTATAATTTGATAGCAAGTCACAACACAATTGTCGACAAATGTTACTATATACTTGCAAGGTTACTAACATGCTATAAAACTTGTATGAATTTTGAAAAAAAAAAGATGGTAAAATTTAAAAAACTTAAAGTCCCCTTGATGATTGGAAAGTGCAAAGCAAGGCTATGTGTAATTTAGCATGTTGTTCATAAAACTTTCCTTTATTTCTCTTCCAGGTTTCTTCAATGTCTCCAGTTTTCTTTCAGTTCTTGTTTCTCCGGAAGAAACGGAAGAATGCCTTTTTTTTCCAGGTTCTTTCTTCCATTCATCCCGAAGAAAGAGGGTTCTTCCGACGTTTCCGACCCTGTTACACATATACAAAGCATTACATGAATCCATTCCCTTACAAAAGAAGACCCTAAAAACGTAACCATAAACAGCCCTGGATGAACAGCAATTTCCAAGTCAATCAACACAAGCACAAGCCTCTATAAAACATACCTGAAGAAAAATACATTAAACCATCACCCAAACACAATACAAACATACAAAACAAGTAATCACATTCTTTAGTATTGCCAAGAACACACCACACAGAAAAAGTCCCGGAACTCAAAAAGGATCGCACCCAAGCATCGAGGACGTGGGGTATCGGGGGGAAAAATGGGGGGGGGGGTAATGTAAGAGAGGGGGCTGGGGTTGGGTTGGGTGGTGGGAAGGGAGGAAAGGAGGGGCGAGTGGGGGTTAAGGGTGCGGGTTGGGTCGAGGAGGGGGAGGGGGGGAGTGAGAGGGGGGTGAGAATTCAATGCTCTGGGGCTAATCAAGTATATTCCGCAAAGTGGGGCCACCCCTTCTCTCCCCCCCCCCGTATGTCTCTATTCTCCCGCCAAGCAATTCTACGGGACATGTCGACTGTCCGTCACCCTCCCCCAATCCGCGACCTTTTCACTCTAATAATAGAGCTGATAACTGACTCAGCGTTTACATTGCTAATTTCCTTTCAACGCATCACTTCGAAACACCCTGGTGAAAGCCAAACTAAACTTGGCTACAAAAATTCCATCCCCTTCCATGTAATCATTTGAAACAAACCCTTCCAACACAGCAATTCACTTCCATTATTTTCTGAATCCAGTCACAGTAGATGAAATGCACAAACTTCCCCTCGTTCGTCGGGGGGAGGTCGCCGAACCCGAAGGGAGAAAAAAAAGGGGGACGGGTAGAACATGTATAAGGAAGTGCTGGTACCAAAGGGGGGGGGGGAAGGGTAAGACAGAGTATCTCCTGTGGGATTGGGGCGAAACAAATTCATATGATAGGGGTCACAGTCATATCTCCGGTCTCAGATACACAAATTTTAACCTACTCTACTTCTCAACAGTGTTTTTGTCCAAATCATGGATCTCCAGCACTTTCTTGGAACTTTTCCAACCGCTGATGCTCACTCATATTAGACGCAAAGTCAAAAATCCAATTGGATACGAAAGCTCTCCAAGAGATGCCTAAGCATTGGCGAAAATTAACTGGTGCCCATTGGTGCGTGTGCTTTCACATCATTTTCAAGAATCGTCAACTTGAATAAAAATACCATGGGGTGCACACTCGTCGGGGACGACTCAGAGGTAAGCTCGCTAAGACAGCCAGCACTCTATGTGCGATGAACAGAGTGAGTTTATTTATAGCGGCCCAAAGCTCAAACGAAGCACATGCTCCACGTGATCCCTTGACAACAACTAACCTGCAGACCTTGCACTAAAAAATGAACTCCGTACCAAACCGGGGGTTATGCACGTGTGATACCATCCAACGTGTGTTAACAGATCACAACACATTATCGCAACGTCGTCTCACAACGGTGTACACAGTACAGGTTCCGGGGGGTGAAGGGTCAGTGCCCTGTGGAGTCGGTGCATCAGTTAATCTTACTAAGCGCAGCATCACAATCAGGTCTACGTCACTCCAGGCTCATTACATCAACGTCAGAACCTATGCTCGTTGTGGGACATACCTCAAGGCTCAATCCTGGAACCCCTACGGTGTCATGCAGATGTAGCGAGGACGTGGCAGCAGGCCCCACAGCGAACACACGAAAACGACGAAGTCGCTTGAGGCAGAGTACACACAACAGGGGGGCGCGCAAACGCGAGAAGATGACTGGGCGCGTCGTGCACAAGCAGCATCCGATGAAACGCGGGGGGCAATGTCTGCTGCGTGACAACGGGGGTCGGGCCTACAAACTGGCTCTCATGTTGTCAAAAACGCACGACAGGCCGGTGTCCTCTACACCCAATACAAAGCGCCAGCGGCAAACAGTCTAACAAGAGAAGGAACCGACAAGCGCCCGGACATGCAACCAATTGTCGTGGCATGACAATCGACGACAAACTTCATGGAACGAACACATCAACTCGGTCACGACCAAGCGTCGCACTCATTGGTACCATCTGACAGAGTTAAACACCACCTTCCAACACAACCCTAAAATCACTGTACAACAACTAGTGCGCCCAGACGTAGCGACGGGAACATCATTGGCCGCCACCTTATTCACGACTCACCAATCTAAACATCACACAGAAAGGGGCCATTCGCACTATCCCAACTCACCCCCTATAACTCACACTTTGCATTATTTAACTCACTGACACACTTAAATTAGAGCCCTCCAACAACAACTTCAACAGGCGCTCTTCAGATTTGACTATCACAACAATCAATTTACCTCCGAACTTCAGCAATTACTTTACCACAAACCGACAAATCCACAGCTATAACACCAGACAAAGTCCTGACAACTCATCTTCCCCGCCCAATCTACTCTGACAAGCACTTTATTCGGTATCACGGCGCAAAGCTTTGGAATGTTCTTCCAGAATCCATCACATCAATTACAAACAAAAGACTTTCAGAGCTCAACTGAAAAAACTTTCCATCAACCAGTACAATTCTTAGTAAATTACTCCCGTGTCCTTATTTCTTTCCTCACTTCATTCTCATCTCATTTCTTTCTCTTCTCCTTCTTCTTTCTTCAACCGCGAACCCTCTTCACCTCTGCGTCCTCATTATGCAATATTATTACAGAAACCCAGGCCAGATCTGTTGAAATTCTGTCTTTCTTGTCCAATGTCCTGTATCCTGTATCCCGTTAGTTGCCTTGTTTAGGTTAGATATATGTTTGTTTTTGGTATGTATATTCTATCGATGTAATATTTTATATCATCCCTTCCTTGTGTCATTATTGTAATTTTGTTAATTATAGATAATTGAATATAATTTTACTTTATGTATCACAGGGCCAGTATAACTATAAGGCCCTATCGGGTTGTCCATTACTGGTCCACCTACAATTCCGCACCTGTTTCGTCGTAGACAGTTTATACTGATTCATCATTCTTATGTATGATATATAATCCTGTATTATATATTTCTGTAACGTACGATATGATATGTTGAATAAATTGAATACTTGAATATTTAATCGGGGGGGGGCTGACATTTGCAAGTAAAAAGAACAAACAATTGAAATTAAGTCCTGATTATTTTATCAAAATCATTTCAGAATAAACACACCAACATCTCTAACACACTAAACTAATCTTATTTGCAGATGACACAAACATTTTTCTCTCAAACTCTAATATTAATGCACTTTTTAACAACATGAATCATGAACTCGCAAAAATCACCGACTGGTTTCGGGCTAACAAACTTTCTCTCAATGTTTCAAAAACTAACTACAGGCTTTTCTCTACGCACAATACCAATCACAATCAAACATTAACAATAGATAACCAGACAATCTCCCAGGTACATTCAACCAAATTTCTTGGCATTACAATCGACGACAAACTTACATGGAACGAACACATCAACTCTGTCACTACCAAAGCGTCTCACGCAATTGGTACAATCTACAGAGTTAAACACCACCTTCCAGACTACACCTTAAAATCACTTTACAACACACTAGTTCTCCCATACCTTAGCTACTGTAACATCATTTGGGCCTCCAACTATCATTCACAGCTCACCAAACTAAACATCACACAGAAATGGGCCATTCGCACTATCACAAACTCACCCCCTAGAACTCACACTTTGCAATTAGTTCACTCACTTAAAACACTTAAATTAGAGCACCTCAACCAACTTCAAACAACACTCTTCATGTTTGACTATCACAACAATCATTTACCTCCGAACTTCAGCAATTACTTTACCACAAACAGACAAATCCACAGCTATAACACCAGACAAACTGACAAACTTCATCTTCCCCTCCCAAAATCTACCTCTGAAAAGCACTTTATTCAGTATCACGGCGCAAAACTTTGGAATGATCTCCCAGAATCCATCACATCAATTACAAACAAAAATACTTTCAAAGCTCAACTGAAAAAACATTTCATCAACCAGTACAATTCTTATTAAATTACTCCCATGTCCTTATTTCTCTCCTCACTTCATTCTTCATCTCATTTCTTTCTCTTCTCCTTACTTCTTTCTTCAACCGCTACCTCTTCAACCTCTGCTTCCTCATTATGCAATAGTATTACATACCTCAGCAAGATATGTTGAAAAGTCTGTCTTTCTTGTCCAATTCCTGTATCCTGTATTCCCGTTAAGTGTTTGTTTAGGTTAGATATATGTTTGTTTTCTTGTTATGTATATCTACCTATGTAATATTTTAACATCATCCCTTACTTGTGTCATTATTGTAATTTTGTAATTATAGTAATTGAATATAATTTTACTTTATGGATCACAGGGCCAGTAATAACTATAAGCCCTATCGGGTTGTCCATTACTGGTCCTAGCATATCATATTCCGCACCTGTTCGTCTTAGTACAGTTTATAACTGATTCCTCATGTATTATGTATTATTATATAATATACTGTATTATACATTTCTGTAACGTACGATATGATATGTTGAATAAATTGAATACTTGAATATGTTAATCGGGGGGGGGGCTGACATTTGCAAGTAAACAAGAACAAACAACTGTAATTAAGTCCGGATTATTTTATAAAAAATCATTTCAGAATAACAAACCTAGATTTGAAATCCAAATAAATCATTGTGTGTTTTAATTGCTAAAATATGTTATTTTACTTTTAGCATGAAAAAAATTGCAATCTTGGCCGCCTACATGCCCACGTGACCCGCGTTGAAGCAAATCAAGCAGGGAATTGGACCAGCTAAAATCTTGACCAATCATGGATTTTATCTAATCCATTGTGCATTTTAATAAATGATAGGCATTACATTCCAAGAGTCAGAATTTAGTGCTTAAAAGCAGACTTTTTCTTCCTCAATGAGCATGCTTAATGACTTCCGATAGTGTAGTATAATAGGATCCACTGAAATAATACCAAATTGTCGACTATTGCAAAACAAAAGTTGTAGTCGCAACTATGGCCAATAGTCGCGAGTAGTCGACTTAAGGTTCATTCATACTACGCTGCACTGCGCAGTGCAGTACCAATATATCGATCACTTGCTGCAGCAATTCAACGTAACCTGCTGCATCTGCAGTTAAAATAAATTTAACTTGGTTGCAGTGCCGCAATGCAGTATACTGGACAGAGACCGAATTCGAGCACTGCAACTTACCGCAACGCACGTTGCAGTGAAGTATGAAAAGACCTTCGTCATTACCCTAAATCCTGGTAAATTCTGATTCTTATTATCAATATTCTTATTAATACTCACGGATTTGGCATATATATCTGTTGTTTGTTGTACAACCCCAATCATTCCACTTAAAGCTGTCAGTCCCCACCATTTCAATACAGTCTGATGATGAACTACCAGTTGGTTGAGAATTTGCATAATCCCTGGGGAGTATAAGTGCAGTTGTGATCAATATCATCATTAGATGCCCAAATTGTCCAGGGTTCAAATTCAGTGCATTTTCACATGTTATATTACCACACCACAAGAGTATCATCGATAGTTCAGTAGCAAAGCAGCACTGTAATTTGTTAAGTTTTTGTGCCGACTTGTTATTAACCTTTGATCTCTGAATTTCTCTATCTCCGAGTTTCAATTAAACTAAGGATTTTAGGGTGACTTTCTCAAAAAGGTCCTCGGTGACCCAATATTTTTTTTTGTTAAAAAACTCTAGTGAGTGCGCAATTTATATCACAAAATAACAAACATTTTGAGCTAACTCTTGCTATACCCAGAAGTGCTCATGAAAAAATGAATTTTTCATATACCTATGTAGTTAATTTTGGTGAAAATTTTGTATTTTTTATGGTTCAATCTCTCACAAACCATCCCCAGTGACCCCCACTTTTTTCTTTAATTTGTTTGAAGATAAAAATATATATGATCCAAACCCCTTAAACATTTTTAACGAAGTCTACTTGCTTGGAACATGGCCTAAATCTTGGTATTTTCACTGTGTTTTTATATGCCATAGAAAAGTCATGTAGGCTGTGTTGAAGACTAACATCAAAATGTCCCTGATTATTTAAACTATGGGCTTTTTATAACCTTTTTAACTATACTAAACATTTGACACTAAATAACATTGCTCTAAAATGGCTCTAAATATGGCTATAGTTTACTGGCTTTGGATTCATACTTTTTGTGAGTCTTCCATGTCAATTGACCAAATTGTGTCATTTTATGTCACAAAATTTGGTTCATAATTGAAAAAAATTTGAAGTGCTGGGTGAAAGCAAAAGCAAACTTCCTTGTATGGTGGAATAACAGGAACTTAAGAACTTTTATTTTAAATTGCCATAAAGGGAAATGAAAATGGGTCATTTCACGAAACTGGGACTGAAAGTGTGACATTTGATGGAATTTTCAGATTTATATCAAAGAGTGATCCTATTTGATTACACTATTATTCATAACTTTCATTCTGTGGTTTGAAAGAAATTTGGAGAGCTTCAAAATAATTAGACATTGTTTTGTCTGGAAAATTTGACTAATTCATGTCATGATGTAACGGGGACACCATGGGGACACCACAACTATTAGAGGTCCTCTTTTAAAAAATATAACACTTGTGATATAAATCAAGCTTTAATTCAAAGATTTTAGTCCCCCATTCAATTATGTGTTGTAGTAGTATCCATACGGACAGTAATGACTAAAATATCCGATTTTGTCCTTATTAGGTTGATTTTGATCTTATAATTTGCAGGAAATGTTAGGATACCTATACTTGTTACAAACATGCAAAAATCTGGCTTAACATTCATAGAGGAATAGTGTACCAAAAATGGTGTAAATAGGAAGAAATGTGTCACGATGTAACAAATGTCACACCTGGGAACACCATGTTACATCGTGACAGCAGCTGAATGCCTTATACTATAAACATTTGAAGCCAACTTTTAAGTTTTGGAGAACTTATTTTGACCCAAATGTTCATTTATTTAAGTCAAATTAAGCTACCATTTATACATATGTAAAATTAAGTAGCAAAGGGGTTAACAATGTAACAGGGGACACCGAGGTCCAACTTCGTGAAATGACCCAAATACAACCGGTACTTTAAAGTGAGAGGAGATTTTTTAGGATATGAATTTCTCTCAATTTACACTTGATCGGTTGAAGAACACCTACCAAAAACATTTTAAAGGTTTATTGGACAAAAAGTAAAAAAGAAAACCAAAAAACTATGGTACGACCTTGCCTGATATTGTAATCATCCCCAGAAAAAAACATGCCTTGATTTTTCTGTCATCACCTTAATGATCCTGTAATGACGGCATATTTGACTAATTCATGAGGTGCGTTCTTATATACTGGGAAGCATCCCAAATATACAAAAAACTTGGGTTTCAAAAAAAAAATTGGGATCGCTTCTTTCTAGAAATGTCTTTATGTCTCTTTAATTAATGTCTATAATTTCCAAAGAGGTTCTATATAGATAGAGAGGTAAAGCGTTACGTCATCTTTAGAAATCATTCCCTTTTTTTCGGTCTCGCTTAGTTGCGACCACATTTGAAAAAAACATAGAGTACCAACAACAGAAAGCAATGGCTGCCTCCGCTTCTTCCACATACTGTGGGTGCCGCTTTGCATATAAACTAATCGGTAGTGATACAAATTGATGTATGTGTTAGAGGTGGCCAGGTGTAATAATAGTGCACCTGGATCATTGTGCTCAGATACTCTTTTTTTCCCATAATGCAATGTGCGCTTAGGTGAAAAGATGTATTCATTGAGGCGGTTGATGTAAATCAAGACACTGACGTGTCATTTCATACGTTGTGTGGCATGGGTCGCGCACCACAACACATTAGACACCACTAATAGCACCCAACACTCCAACAACTGGTATTTTGCCGGATTGTTTGTATCGAATTGCCATTATGTGTGTATACAAGCATCCCAACTAATAATATATTCCGTTGCACATACAAAAAATCGTCAGCGCCCAGCAAGACGACTGGTTTTGAATGGGCTTCACCCCCTTGGTAATTTCACACTGAAACAGTTTAAGAAGTTCAATCTCGGTAACTCTATAGAACTTTTAATATAAACAAGAATTTGGTCTCCCTATTCTCCTTTCTCTGCCCTTCTCCCTTTCTTTACTATTCTTCCATCCATTCGTAATCCCAAGGCTTGCCTAAAAGCAAACACTGATTACATTTCTTACTTCATAGGTTGATTTCGGAAATTAGTAGCAAAATCCCCTTGCTCTCTTCTTTCTGCTCACTTGTTCCTTTCTCTTTCTCTTTTAAACACACACATGTACCCCTTCACTCACACACACACACACACTCACTCACTCACACTCTCTCTCTCTCTCTCTCTCTCTCTCTCTCGCTCTCTCCTTATTTCCCCCTACATTCCTTAAAGCAATAATAGCACATTTTTTTGAAGAGCGCCCCCAATTTTCCAAAAAAATTGAGTTTTTTACATGGTTGCATTGGTAACTGGATAGTAAACTATACCTATGAACGGTTAAGCTCGAAACAGCTGTTGGAAACGGCCTTCCAATATGAAATAGCATGGAAATAGCGCCATGTACGTATCTACGCTCATCCATTAGTTGTTTTATTGGTTCAGGCAAGTCAAGTTAGAGGTCATTTTCTTGAGGTAGCACTATTTCATCATGGACGGACATAAATAAATTTCCAGCATTTCCAGCTCTGCCGTTAAGTACAATCTGGGATCCATTTTTTATTACAAAATCACTTATTTATGATAAATACACATTTTTGAGCATTCTCGTTTGCAGGTATAGTTTCATAAACAATTACCAACATAATTATAACTGTGTAAAAATATTCAATTTTGAAAATTGGGGGCGCTCTTCAAAAAATTGCTGTTATTGGCTTTAACTCAAAGCTTACATAAAGGTATATGGAAAGTCGCTGTCGTATGCCCAACTATAAGAACCTTCAGTACCCCTGTCATTTAACCCTATCCAGTAGTCAGCAGTTGAACCATCAAGCCAAACCTTCAGAAAATCCTGAAAGCAGTGATAATCATCAAAAGGCCATAGTTTTAATGAAAAAAAAGTTATTTTGATGACTTTCTTAGCTTTAGGCGCCGAAAATAAAAAAACTGTTTTAAGGCCCGGACCGACCCTGATTTTTCAGTTTGCCATATTTTTTTTTTTGTAGTTTTTTCCCCAATCATGTAAAATTAGCCTGTTTTTTGCCCAAATTATCATTCTTGGCAATTTTTTTTTGTAGAAAATGGTTTGTACAAATTTTTCATTTTTTCTCTTTGATTTTTCAGATTTGGGGCCTATTTTAGGCCAATTGTGAGCTCCAGAAAAGAAAAAAAAATTAAAAAAGAAAAAAAAAAACCGCCCGACCGACCCTACTCGAAAGGTCGCTAGCCCGTTAATACAGGGTTTTCTTGTGTGTAGCCATCGCCTTATGCGAGTTTATTTTTTGGAATGGGGGGGGGGACATGTTCTATGTCATCGTCCACTCCTTTCCCTTCAAAAAAAAATACCCAATAGTGGAAAGCAATTTCTTTCTTGTTAAAGTGCACTCATGAAATCTTTCACTTTAACTTGGACCAGAGATGTAACTGAGGGCAACTAAAACTCTCTGGCAGAAAGTGTTCAGAGTTATTATGTGCACGAGATGATGTGCGTCAACACGGAAGTGAATGCCCATTGGCTTGTTGAGTAGGTCGCCTTGGCCATTGGTTAATCGGTTGAGGCTACCCATGGACTCAGAAAGTCCACCCCATAAAACCTGAGCCCCGAACCACCAACACACCCCCCCCACCCACCCCCCGCCCCTTTTATGTAGATATTACGACGCGCGCGTTGCCAACCTCTGAACAATTCGGGCAGCCAACTTTAAGATCCTGAAAGCAGTAATGCAACCCTGAAAAAAAATGCATAAGATTGAGCAAAAAGGCCCAAAATGGGCTGAAAATTAACAAAAACTGTGTACTTGTGAAGTAATCAATTCCTGTAAATTGAGCATGATCTGCAGACTTGCGCCCAGGGGCCAATAAACAATTTTAAAAGTGTATGTTTACATGTGTGTAATTATTCATTCTCTAAGGTGTTCATTGAACACCATAACCTATTTTTATATTTATATTCTTATTCAGTAGGTGGGCAGTGGCGTAAATTTCTTTTTGACATTGGGGGGGATGGGGTTGATGAAAATTTACGATTGAAACGGGTTTTGCTGAAAAGATCCATTAGTAACACATGTATATATGTTCAGCGCTTTTTGCCATTTAGAAGCTAAAATTTTTTAAAGGTAATTCTAATCGTAAAAAAATGTGCGTGCTAAAATTTGACATTTTTAAAGTATTATGGTAAAATATGAGGTTATTTTGGTCAAAAACACATGAAAGGGCATCAACATTGGGGGGGATGATCGTATTGACCATCCCCCCTCATCAAAATATTGGGGGGATATATCCCCCCATCCCCCCGGGATTTACGCCTATGTAGGTGGGATATAGTAAGCAAACACGAAATATCATTGGATTTTGCTTATCTAATATGAGATATTAGATAATGTGTCAACATGCCAATGTTTATGTGTGCGTATAAGGTTTCGCAGTGCATGCAACCAGTACAGGATAGTTCAAAAACTTATAGAGATTGAAAATAACAGCGAGGATTTGTTGTTCTGCCTATTGTGTCATATTGGATGGGCAGTCCAATATTTTTGTTGTATCCACTACTCAAAATATTGGACTGCCCATCCAATATGACACATTATTATTTATATCAGGCTTACGAGTGGTACAAAGAAATCTTTGTATTGTTCAGCTTTGGTAAAAGTGCCCGGATGCAATACAATATTCTTTTGAATATTGTATCGCATACGGGCATTTTTAGCGAGAACGACATTATTGAAACACTGTATCGTTGATCAAGACTCGTCAGTTGGACTACAACACTGATGACACAAGGTTTGGTTTGAGTCAGCCTGATATTTAAATAATAATAATAATATTGAATGGCTTTTTTTCGTTTGATACAAGAATATATTGCACTCGATAGAAAAATATTGTAATCGTCTTAGACTCGTACAAGATTTTTCAAGCTCGTGCCATATATTCTTGTATCAGACTCAAATCATGCATATTATATAAATATTAATAGGAAAAAAACAAAAATCCTTACTTTATTCTTAAATAATAAACACACCAACACATGGAATGTAGTTCAAAATTCCGAAGATCATAATGAATAACTGTACCCCGTTTCGGGCTTTGTTTTATCATATTTTTTTGCATCTAGCAAAACAAAAATTAATACAACTGGGTTTTTTCCATGAAATTGCTGTTCCCCAGATTTGTCATGGACGATTGGGACTACTTCTTCTCCTTTATATTGAGAAGTAGTCAAATCATCCAACAAAAGATGAAACAGTACTTCACATTTTAAAATACTTTGCATTGGATTTATGCTGAAGAAAGCTGATGACTGCAGAAATGAAATCATCTGCCTTTAAAGTGTCAGCAAGATGCAAAAGTGGGACTAGTGGTGAATGCAATAAGAGAGAATGCATGATTCTCAATGAGGAGGGAGAGCATTCTTCCATTACCCCTAACAATGTCAACTGGAAGTAAGAGATTTTGAACATACTTGGGATCCTGTGTACTTAAGAGCAGAAAGGACTTCTTGGAAAAGAAAATGACAAGCATGGAGTGCCTGCCCATAAGCTTGATATTCATATGGAAGTCTGATGTAACCAGAGCAGCCAAGATGCCTTCTTCAGGGCCTGTGTGAAAGAATACCAAGCTACACATGCAAGTTCAAAAACATCTCCCTGGAAGACCATCCTCACCAAAATCAGACCTACAGACAGATCTACTCCTATCTCAACAATTGTGGAACAGAGAAGAGCAAGTTTGTTGGACATTGATTCAGCTAAGGACCAGGATGATACTCAGACCGGTCGCTGTGGAGACTTCCATGTGCATGTAGAGATAGCAGACCACTGACCTACACCGATATGCTACACAGAGGACACCAACTCACACGAGCTGAATAAATTAGAGCGCCAACTGTTGGCGGGTTATGCAGTTGTTTACAAACAACCTAACCTCGTGCTCTGAAATAAAGTCAAAATAGAAAACGTCACCAAATGACTATTTTTTAGAAAAATGTACTTATTTTTTGTTACAGGAAATTCATGGTTATGTAAATAATATAATTTTTATTACAATTTCAATAAACAATCCTCATATTACCCATGTTTTAATCGAAATGAATGGAGCGGACAACAAGCCTAAAATCAATAAAATTCATTCAGAAAGTGGTGCCAATCTTGGTGCCCATGAAGCCAGTTTTTGGGCACCAACAGAGAGAAACACTTTAACTAAATAATTTGTGGGAATTCAGGGATTTTTTGCTTTGTGGTCCAATACTTCAGTTATGTAACGAAACAACACGGTCTGAAACACGCTAAACTCACAGAATTTCTAGTAATTATCAAGCCCGCCAAATCATACGTGGATTCTCAGTTTTTCTTGTTACTTGACACTTCGGAAGGGGATTTAGTGTACGATGCTGGTAATGGGTAGCAAAGGGCAACGTGAAATTTAAAGATGGCGAGGACCTGGCAGCAGAAGACAGCAGCGTCAAGGCTGTCGATCACACATTCCACCTTTTTCGGCAATTTCGACATAACAGCCTCGCCTATTTTTTGTTCCGACGATATTCCGCTACCTTCTGTAGGTTAGTTTATGGAAAATGGTAGTTAATGTACTTAAGCGTGGTCACAACGCCGGCTTTCATAAAATCAGATAGTGATGCAGACGTGTAAGTGTGACGTCATGCTGCTGAGTCGGCGTCATTTTCTCGCTGAGCATTTTGGCATTTATTCAAGCTCGTTGCACCAACTTCACCTGTGACCTGGGACAGAATGCAGACTAAAAGACATTTCACTATGAGTTAAAATATGCGCATCCACCAAGGATGAATGGTGAATGAAGATACTGAAACGTGCCAAGGGAAACTGAGATTTACTAGCTCATAGTGATTGGCAAAGAAGTGGCCACAGATCTTATTAAAGGATGCTGATGATTGTATCCTATCCCCACCTAAACTTGTATCTCTTTTGTATTTGTTTCATTCCAACAAGTTAGTGCCATTTTTTTTTTTTTTGTTTTTGTGGGAATCAGGGACTCTTACCCACTCCTGTTTCTTAAGAGATTCTACATCAACAAATACTGCATAGTTTGGAGGGGGAAGAAGGCACACTTTCTCCTAGGGTACTGGCTATGGGCCTAATACGTTTGAACCCAAGGGTGAGGGTGTCCATGTCAGGATCCTAAAGTAGGCAAAACAAATCGATTCAACACAAATTTGACATGATAACAAGCATGCAGAATTTTACTAAATGATAACACCAAATCAGGCCTATATGTCATGGAAACGTGATTTCAAATCCTGTACTAGTGCAGTACTTATTGGTCCCAATCGTGAATGTCATGGATGGAAGTCTCTTGTCTAAGTTCAGATGGTTCCTGTTCCTTGTGACGTGGCCCCAATACCATTCTCTTTCTTGAACAAAGCGTTTAGCCTAGGTCAAGGCGGACAACCACCACTACCGTTTCTAGGTTACGAGACGTTCTTGCTGTCTGTAACAACTTTGGTACTGCTTATCTGCTACAACAGGTCGGAAACAGTTAAACCTTTCCTCCATAGACAGCAATAATGTTGCAAGGCTACAGCAAGCCCTGTTCACTGTTTGTCCCTTTAAAAAAAAAACAACCCTCTTCCCTGTCCACAAAAATCTCTGTCCTTGTTGTGTCCTTCTGCTCCGTCCATAGTTACGGACCCCTCTCGTTGCCATCTGGGGCCCATAGTGGTTTTTACGCGACGTGTCGCATCTGTCACACTTACCAAGTTCTTTTAAACTATACTGTCTTTACTGCTGATGCTTACACATTGGCTTTCATGGCAAATAGTATGGTATTAATAGGTCATGGCATTTTTTTGTTTGTGATTTGAGACATTATATTCACTGCTTCAAAATGTGCAAATTAAACTACATGTGTCCCCCAATCCTGAAAAATGGGTGATGGGCTTGCCAGCCAGTTTACCGAGGGAATATCGTGTGCCCATGTTCCCAAATTATTAAACCATGGAATGTTTGTTTTGTTACACCTCGAGGTGACCTGGGGACGGAGGTTGTAGGGACCATAGTCAAGAACTGTTACTCTAAGAATTGCACTTGCAAATGAATCCATGATTAGTTTATGAATATTTATGCGTGTAATTCAAACCTCCATCTGAACAAATCAAACTGATGCATAGGAAACCTACCCTGACTGCTGGTACAGTGACGCTGACCAAATCTCCCACCCCCTTACCCATGCAATCATCTCTTGCATCCGTCCAGCCCCAACCTGTTGTATGTTTGTAACGTTTCCAGAATTGCACTTGTAAATATAGGAATCAGCCAATGAAATGGCAGGATTAGCTTATGAATATTTATGAGCTGTAATGTGAACAAATCAAATGATGCAAGGAAAACCTACCCTGACTGCTGGTACAGTGACGCTGACCAAATCTCCACCATACTAATGCAATTCATCTCTTGCATCCGTCCAGCTCATAGGAGTAGTGCCTTCATTAAAAGCCAGGAGATTCCAAAGAAGCAATCTCTCTAGTCCCTCGGAAAAAGGTATTCTGTTTTAAAACGAGAACATGGTGGTTGAGTTTGTATGTATGGTTAATAAAATTGATTTTTTAAAGTAGAATTATGCTGTGCAAAAACATTAGAATAAAGTTAAAATTTATTTCAGAGTGAGGAAAGTAAATATTTCCCAGGAAGGAAACTTAATTTCCTAGAAAGTAGACCAGGTGTTTACAGTCCGGCCATTCCGTTACGTTTTTTATTTGGAGTGTCAAAAAATTTCCCTCCAAATTTCAGGAGCTCCTTAGATTCCCCATTTTTTTTGGGGGGGGGGGGGGGGTGGGGCATGCAGTGAAATGAACAGGGGCCCAAAAATATGTAAGGAGGCCAATTATGACCACAGAAGAAAGAAACAACCTGAGGTGGCTACAAATTTGAATCCTAGTGAAATGTTCAGGTCGTCCATTTTTGGTATTATTGAAATGTTCACAATGTCCAAAAGGACCATTTTAGGGGGTTACGGTCCACTTTTACCAAACAAAGGTCCCACGTTTTGTGAGTTCCCGCCACCCCTCCCCCAAAATAAATCCTGGTACAGCCCTGGTGGAAATGTAACCCTACTCACTCGCTGTTTGGAGCCAAGTCCGGGAGAAAGGGAGACGGAATAAGGGAGAAAAGCAAGGAGGGTCAGAGGTTTGGTTGCGGATTCGACCCGGTCAGTGGCCCCCGCAAGTGCTCTCACTGCGCCGCCTATGGCACCCAGTCTACAAGCCTTGCCCAGCCAGGGCAATTACTTGTACTATGTGTGTGTTCGGGTGATGACGCAATGACATAATGTGGGACGTCTTAGTGCATTTTCTCTTCTCAAAGCAGTGTTGGTATTTTGTTAGCCCTAACATTTCACAGGGTAAATGAGAAAAAAATAGCTTTCTTTGAATCAAAAATCCGGGGGGGGACGAGGCTATTAGCGATCGGAACGTGGATCTTTAATCAGTTTGACAATGTTCTATCCATAACTTGTTTCAAAACAGGTTTAAACAGCATTTAGATGTTAACACTAAATGAACCCTTTTGTGATCCATAGCCTCGTCTCATCAAAACGCGCAATTAGAAATAGGTAGACCGTAGAATTAACTGGAATTTTGGAAATAACCTTTTCTCAAGGATATTGCATAGTTCGCTTAATCATTTCAACAATTGAAAAAATTTTCTATCCATAACTTGTTTGAAATAACAGGTTTAAACAGCACTTAGATGACCTCTGACCTCACTTTAGTTAATACCCTTCAGTGATTCCTTTGAGGGTACACACCACCATTGCACGCGCCATAGACTTTATGTGTAAAATGATGGTCAGATTAATGGCTATAACTCGAGTTACCTTTCGTTTTGGAAAATACGGATTATATGAATACAAAGAGTAGAAATTTCTCTACAACATATCAAAATTTGACGATAGCATTTACGTTTAGATTTTTAGATATTTACTGATTTTTATAGATGCCGTATTTTCACGGGTTCACTTCCGACTCTTAGCCTCGCATGCACCTTGTGTGTTTATACGCCGATCACACTTAGATTTCATTCAAATTTCGATGTTTTCTTTTCAAAATTGTCAGTACACATTCAATCCTGTCTGCTAAAATAAAATTTGGTCAACAAAATCACAAAATTACTAAGAATATCTCACAATTTATACACAAAAGAGGTACTACAGTCGTGATAAACCTCGGAGTGATATAGGCTGTGTCCACTCTAATAGTGGTGTGTACCCTTGAGTCAAAATATTTGATATTTGCAGGAATAGCTTAAAAGTGAAGGACAAGTCAGTAGAAATCATGCAAGCTATTTTTGCAACTGAAAAATTGACAGAAAAGGAAAAAACAGCAGTGTTCAAAGATATGGAGTACCTTTAGAATACCCTACCATTTTTGCGGCGCCGCGAAGCTCGACTTTTTTAAAAATCGGAGCTGCGGCGGCGCCAGTGATCCAGATGAAATGTGATGTGATCTGGGAAAACCCGCCACATGTCGCACACGAGAGTTTTGAAAAAATAAAGAAAATAGCTTAAACTCTGTTATATTGTACTTTATTTTTTGTCAGATTGTATTAGGCGTAACTTTTGATGTGTGTATCAAAGAAGAAATATGGACATATATCTACTTTAGAATGTGTTATTTTACCCGCATTACATTGTCATAAAAAAGCTAAGTTCTGGAGTCATGTTCTGTCAGCTGCGGTCATGTTGAAAATCTTGAATATTATAAGTATGCTCTTTGGAAATTTTAAGTTCGGGGTTGTAGCGACTGGAAGCGGCGTCGTCGCAAAGATTCACACTTTTAAAAAGGTGGCTGCGGCGACGCCGCGAAGCTCTGGGTTGCAGCCACTGGC
>JAMKCH010034570.1:0-65515 GCA_023653785.1 Ophioderma brevispina | reverse complement strand
TAGTTTGTAGTGATCTGGCAAGTAACTTGCTTAATTTTTTATTTTGGCCCTCCACTTATTCTATTCGTGAGGTGACACTGGTTCATCATGGAGGCCGGACATAAATTTGGCGTTTTCCCCAACTCCCCCATTAAATTACAATCATGGATCCCGGATTCTAATTACAAATCGATTTTTTAATTGACAAGTACGTCTTTTTATCTTAAAACACTTCTCAAGGTATAGTTTTACACTAGATAAAAAACACAACTGTGGCAAAAATCATAAATTGTTGAAATTGGGGGCGCTCTCTCCTTCAAAAATATGTGTTAATGCTTTAAGAAGACGTTTTTTGTTACAGAGGCATTAGGCTGCTATCCCTCACAAGCAGGCAGCGTCCGACAGACATATCAATACCATGTTAACTGATGTCAAAGGTATTTGAGAAGTGGGTGGGGATAACACACTCGCGGAACAGTGCTTAACTTTTAAGTAGCTGTGTGTCAATCAACTGAAGTAATGATTGCGTTTGTGAATTTTGAAAATGCCTCATTCTTTGGTCTATAATTAAATGTCTATAATCCGTGAAATAACGGATGTCGTTAATTTTCACATAAAAGTTAACTAACATTCATAGAAATATTATTAAGTAGTCATGACTTTGACAAACTTCCTACATAAGAAATTACGAGCGGTTGTTTGGAGGGGGACTTACTTTTTGTGTTGTTTAGTTCGTACACGTTACATACCGTTTGTCGCAGACCCTTCAACTTGCTTGTCCTCTCCTTCTGTGCCTTCTGTGATCTTTTCGATAACCTTTTGTGAATTCTTGTCGCCTCTCGTAATGAAAAATGTCCTCATTTTTTCCCTTTCCCTTCACTTCTATTTCGCCTCGTGGCTCCAGAGCAAATCCAGGTTTTCCATCAAGTAATCTTTGAAGAATGAAAGGAAAATAGAGTCCGATTTAATCATTTTGAGATTGACAAATTAGCCCTTCAGCCCTGGTTTAATTGTGTGTAGACTATTACACATATAAGCCAGTGACTCTTGAGATAGCTTCGACGATCATTTACGAAGCCAGCTTAGCAGTGGCGGATTTAAGAGTCAAAAGTGTCAGTAGCTGCTGACAGGGCCCCCTAAAATATTGCTCAGGGCCCCCCTCTGGCACACCTTAGACGCACTAAAGTGCAATATTGGGTGGGTTCTTGATGCTAAATCCGCCACTGCAGCTTAGACACCTCTGACCTAAGACAATACTGTTCGACTCATTGGAATGCATATTGTATTTGATTATGGTCATGACCATGTATATAAATGTTTTAAAATATGAAAAAATAAACTGACAAATGCATACATACATACATACATACATACTGGGCATGCAATTGTCAGCAAGATCCAGGTTGATTTATATACATTTTAACTAATTAAATATTATATAGAAGCTCGGAGAAACTGGCGAGCACAGAACTAAATAAAGACGAAAAATACACGAACTCGAACCCGGACCTCTCGCTTTCTAGGCGTGAGAATACCACTGGGCCACAGAGGACTGTGTTAATGTGGATACCAGTGAACGAGCGCTAATGCATTTCAGTTTTTATTTCAGAGTTTCAGCGGCCCTCCTATAAAAATATATAACATTAACTAAATAAGATATCTTGTTATCTTTAGAAATGTATATCATTCTCGGCATGCCTTTGTACTGAAGGGCCAGAATTAGACCTTGGTGGATTCTTTAAGTTTATGCTAAACTCTGTTATATGAATAGCGAAATATCATAGAAAACCTAGGATAAATCTAGGATCTTCAAAGTGCTGAATGTAAGACACTAAGGGCTTAAATGGTGTTACTTTTTGACATAATTTGCTTTCAATTTACAAGATCCATCGTATGTTTTGAGGTAATATGACTACATATTTTTTTTTCATGATGATACTAAGACGACAAAATCTTCTGTTAAAAGGGCAACCCAATGTAAGCAGTTAGACTTTGTTTAGTTTGACAGACACAGCACGCTCGACTGCACTTCTTTGCATTTTGTTGGCTTTATTCAAATTGATTTATCCCCTATCGTGGCAGCCATGTTTCAAAAATGTTTCAAAAAGACTAATGAATTCTACAAGTACTTCTTTGTACCAAGCCGTCATCGTCAACATGTTACTTACACTTTGATAAGTGCCTTAATTCTACATGAGAAAAACTGCTCGTCCACTGACGAGCAGAAATAGAAATGTCAATTGAAATAGAAATATATAGAAATATCAATTATATTCACGTATTTCGCTTATCCTGTTAATTGTTGATTGGTTGTACAGAGTTAACAGTTTATGACATTGTCTAAACTATGCGAAAAGCTAGCTCAAATCATAGCACTGTGTGCAAGCATAAATTGGCATTCACAAGACAAAAGTATTAATGTATATCTTAAGGGGAACCTTCAAAACTCAACTAACGGCTGCTCGTTGGTTACGCCTGAAGCCCATACTTCCATTCGCAGCGAGCAATTTCTGCTCGTAAGCATGAGTTACACTTGATATTTTAGTCAAAATCCGGTATTGCGCACGTCAATCGCTTGCTGTGACTGGAAGTATATCACGGGCTCCATTCTTTCCAGTTTGAACCGGTTTCCATAGTTCTAACCAATAAAACATGTTCAACGCTGCATGACAATCCACTAATTCGGATTTGAATTTTTTAATTTGGTAAAACGGGTCTTTTCAGCAAGATCACTTCGTCATATACTCGTAGTTTGCGAGATTACAATCTGCACGAATCCCATGCATTACATTAGTATTTTGCAATAGGCCTACTGTGCAGTTCAACCGTGGTACCTTTGCCTGCGTGTGGGTGGACCTTTAATCTATGGAAGACAATATAGGAGAGTACTGCATCAAGTGGGTAAAGGCTGTTGAAAACCTCGGGTTTTACCCTTTCCTAAACGCGCCTCCTGTCACTGGTGAAAATTTCCGAAATAAGTGATGTGAGAAAATCCGCAAGAAAGTTACAAACTAAAGTGATTTATTTCTTATTTATCGAACATTTAGAGGACCGAGCCTCAGAGTATACTAATCATGACAACTGGTGTTGCGACGTTCTGAAATTTTCCTAATAAAACATCGATGACGGTAAATTCGGTATGTATAGATCCGATATCCTCTAATATGATGTCACAATACCTATGGCCGTGTGGCAGAGATAATAGTCCTCCGGCTCACAGTTTCCGGGAACAATGGTGAACAATAGGCCTATCTTTAACTTGACTCTTCACGCCACATTAGTTTCCCGCGATTCCTTGTCGTCTATGTACCCGGACCATGATCCCGGCCGGACTATGATGACTTTCACACCGTGAGAATACCACTATCCTGGATTAAGGCCGATTTACTCTTTCGACCAAGTTTTTTGCCGCACTCAAAAAGTGGTATGGTTCCCAATACTTTTTCCTACAATCAGCGCAAAGGATGCTCCTAAAATTAGCTGAAGCCGCTTGATCCTTTATTTCAACGACAGATGAACAATCTTGGAATTATATACTTTAGGTTTTACTAGGATAGGCATTTCCAGATTTTCGTGTCAAAATTTGGTATTTCTTAACCTAGAAAGATGACCAACATCTCCCATGTACATGTACAGGTATGATTCTTTTCAAAGACCGTACGGTTAACGGGCGTAATGTCCACCCCGAAGGACGGAACATTCTCATGCTTCGTTTGCCCAAGTCTAGTTGTTATTACTAGTTATTACAAACTTAGGTTTTTTTCCAAATAACAACTTTTTAAAATTATTTAGCAATTTGCTGAACGTACCCAACTAGGGTTTAAACAATTCGGAAGAAATTTCTTACAAATGCATCGAGAGTGAAAGATTTTACTCTTACTTGGCTAGTGGCAAACTGCAGTGAATCTTTCCCGGGACTCCATTACTTTCCATTCGAGATGAGGTATTCACCGTATCACCAAACAGGCAGTAACGTGGCATTTTAACTCCGACAACACCTGCAACAACTGGACCTGTGTGCATGCCTACTCGAATCTATTGAGCAGGAATAAAGGAGCATAACAAATTTCAAATTGTAAACAACGTTGTATAGCAACACATTAGAGTATGTTGTCCCGTGGTATATAATTGGTTCATAATACAGGAAGTGTCAGTATATTGTCATTGTTCTGGCCAACCTGCCGCGGAGCTGCCGTTGGAGATGAAGATTTAGTTGCATTACCTAAATTAAGCTTTCTTATTAATAGAATCTGTAGCTTTTCTGAATATGCAAATGTTTTCAATGTACCGGGTGTCTCAAAAAAAAAGAGAACCCTCAAAGCGCCCTCTATTTCACAAAGTGAAAAAAATAAACCATACACAATCACATCTGAAAAGTACATTCCAGCGAAAAGAAAATCTTTCCAAAAGGACAGATATTCACCGAGTTATGGTGAATTAAAAATTTGTACAACTTTTTCATTTTATCCACGGATTGTTACTCTTTTAGCTGTCTTTAGATAATACACATTCGCCAAGCACATTCTTTTGTTTATGGTTTCATTTGTTCTTGCCACAAAGGTCAGTTCTGATATTGAAAAGGTTAGTTTCAACTATTTGAAATTCCAAGATCTTACCTCATTCTTCTTTACTGCGCTGCTCTGCCCTCCACTAAGCAGCCTTAAGACGGTTGTAGGCTTGCACTCTTTTTCCCATTTCAAGATGTCATCGAATAGTCGCAGTCAGGAATCGTTAGAAAGAACTTTTCCCAAACCGTGTTGTTTTTCCCGCCGCCGAGATCTCCAGATTTGGCTCGCTTGGCCCTTTGGGGAATAAAGACCAGCACACCTGCCAGAACTTCGCAACAGAATAACCGCTGCCTTTGCAAGCATCCGACAGACAAGAATGGTTCTCAAGTCGAGTATTGAAATGGAAAAGAGGTGAAAGCCTGCATTCGTCCGTGGAGGGCATGGCAGCGCAGCAAAGAAGAAGAATGAGGTAAGATCTTGGAAATTCTAATAAATGAAACTAACCTTTTCAATATCAGAACTGACCTTTTTTGCAAGAACAAAAGAAACCATAAAAATAATTTGCTTGGAGAATGTGTATTGTCTAAAGACAACTAAAACAGTAACAAGCCATGGGTATTGTCATAACTCGGTCAATATGTGCCTTTTTGGAAAGAATTTTTTTAGGTGTCGGAAACCTAACGAAATTCACTTTTCAGATTATATTAATTTGTGTGTTTACTTTTTTCTTCGTGAAATAGAGGGCCCTTTGAGGGTTCTCTTTTTTGAGACACCCGGTATAGCCTGAATATTAATTCATGCCATACTGGCTGCATCCTTAAAGAGTAAGACTAAAAGCAAACAATACAGCAACTTTATATAAAATATTTGTATTTCTTTTCATCTTGCATGCACGCTTCTTGCCGCTTTTTTAAAATGATTTATTTTGTTATAAAACGATTAGGTATTTACCCTGATTGGGTCTCCAGAGATTGGTGATTTAAGATCAGATACTGATTGGACCTGGTCCAGTGCGAAACTGGCTACCTTTTCGGCATGCGCTGTGTCTGGAACAGGTACGCCGCCTACTACCATGTATGCGTCCCCTATGGTCTCCACCTATCACGAACAATAAATTACCTGTTAACTACACTAACAATCGTCAGCTGATCATTTTAGAAAGGACTTTAACCACTTAAAGGTGCAACGAGAGATTTCAAATAATGGTTGTACCAAAAAAAAATGTGAAAATTCTGATTTTGGCACTGGTGTAAAGCTTTATATCAAAAATATCCCCATTGGGAAGGATTAAGCTGAGTACAGTTTCTTTGGTACAAAAACTGTGAAATTTCTAATTTGTATAGGAGCAAATACGAAATTCAGCCTATGTTTTCTATTGAAATATAAGCATACACAAATCACCTTTTGTTTTCGTTTTAAGTTAAATTTCTGTAACCAAATAAAAGGTAGGGAATCTATTGAGTGTCTAATCTATATGAAATAACCACATATCACAGAAAATATAGATGACTTAAAATCTCTTGTTGCACCTCTAAGTTAGGAAGCGTTTGGTAATCCGCGTTCTGTGTGGTGTAACATTGGCAATCAATGTACTGCCTGATTTTGAGTCGTCTATGTGCAGATGTGTGGTCACAAGGTCTGAAGTTTCCATCGGCACTTATTTGAAAAACTTCACATTTCTACAAAACACTTACATATCTTTTGCATGTTTGCAAGTCATTACAATGTGATGGTTGACAGAATATTAACCACCCCCCCCCCCCCTTCCCCCCCCCCCCCCAACAAAAAATAATAATAAATGCAATGTGTACATTTGTACATTTTAGGAAACTTAATTGAAGTGAGAAAAAAACACAATCTTTACAAAAATCAAATCACGATTTACTCCATTGATTCCTATAGTGATATGTAACATGTAAGAAGTGTCATTTTTTATTCGTCATCTATGTATATTAAAATAAATGGCGGCATTTCAAAGAGCAATGTTACTGCCAGGTGAAACTTTATACGCATAAATGTGTTACCATGCAGTGTAAATTTTGCATTTTTGTAACACGATAAGAAGCGCAAACTTTCTTTGCAAAATCATTTAAAACAATAATGAAATCTCATTGGCTGTTGTTACTGCTTTTGCTGATTAATTTGGAGATTGTTTTGTAACGATTTCCATCAAATTATTTTGTAATTTGGGAAAGAACAAAATATAAAAACCATTTAAGACAAGCCTATATCATGACCTACCTTGTATTACTCCATGTACATTTGTAAGCTCATCAAATCGTACGTACATGTCATTAAGAAAGATGAACAATTTTGTATTGTTCAAAATGGGAAACACAGTCAGTGAAACGCACAATATCCTGAACAGAATTGTACCGGCAGAAATCACTGATGAGAAAAAAACAACAAATCAATTTTTTTAAAAGGTCCATATTTAAACAAATAGGGTACAACTTCCTTTAAACTTAAGCTGCGGATGACAATATAATTAAGGAAACTGACGCCTCTATCAGAGGGCATTACTTCCTTACGAGGTTCCGTCACCTGATCCATCTGATACACCTTTTCTGACACACTTATGAATTAGGAAAACTTAACGGAATAACCTGTGCTTTATTCCGTGAAAGGTTTCAGGGATTGTTAGTGTTTAGGCAACTAAAACCTCTTTTAATACACAAAATGATTACTATGTAAACAACACCACTCTTAGGTTTTTAAAAAGTTAGTTTTTTGCAATAAAAATTCTAATGACTGCACTCCTATCCTTTGTGGCTCACGAAGTTACAAAGGATGAGGAACTGTGGCAAACTTGATGAAGTCATGTGATATATTTTCGCTGGCTCCTGTTCGGTATTGCATGCGGGTTGTAAATATACCACAGTGAATAATAAACAGGTAGCTTCCATGATTGCTGTACAGTTGTGTACATTTGTCGGAATCAATCTGGATTTTTTTCGAAAGAATACTCCAATGGCCTTGGAAAACATTGGGTACGTTTTATTTAGGGAATTTCCTTATATATGTGCGAGCTGATAGATTAATACCAATAAATCATTTAACCTCGCTCATATAATGCAACAAGTGTGCATGCAATAAGCTTGAAATTGACAGTATACTACGTGTGTAAATGAAGTAATCGTGTCAGCGCATGCTTCAATCTATTGCGCGTTTTCGAAGGAGTCACATGAAGAGAATTGTATCAACTTCACACGAAGTGAGGTCAACAAAATCAAATTTTCTCTGATTAATTTAAAACTGGGAGAGGAAATTCATTATTTTTAGTAACGTATTTGTTTCTTCCTAAATTAGAGTTCAATTGAAAGTTGTAATTTACCGGCCTGAACATTCCGTCCTTCGCGTAATTCATTTGCCACCTCTTTAGGCAGCATGGAGTACAGAAGTGTGTCCGTTTTCTTCTTTTCTATCTCCAGATCTCTCATCGTGACCCTTAGTTCTTCTTTCTTCTGCTCCAATTGCTTTGCCAATTCGACCTATATTTTGGTATTGGATAGATTGACCCATAAGCAAACCATTGTTGTATAACTTGTACATATGAACTCAAGAAAGACATAAAAAATATTAAAGTAAATAACATGTACTTGATTTGGTACATTAAATACGTCAATGGCCATTTTTCTTATACGTCATTCACTAAATCGCCCCGGAAATTATCTTTTCTATCATGTTTAAATACGCATTACCTTGCACGTGTAAAAGAAATGAAACCGCACTAAGTCAAGCATGTAGTTATACACGAATTTATCAATATTCTAATAAATGTAATTTTATCCAATACCTGTACTTGTATCAAGTAGAAATCTTGGCTCAGACCTAGAATGGAACTTTAGCTCCTTTTCGCTTTAAAATTACATTGCATCGTCTGTACAAAGGGCCAATTAACGATTAATTAATCAATTAAAACAAGCACAAAGCAAAATGGCGTTCACCAGACATTATCAGACCAAACGACCCCAAAATCGCAGCCTGTGAGTCTTTTTTTTCTTCTTCATTCATGTACTATCACAATGTGCGAAATATATACCTCCCCCACCAAAGTATACTGGTGTGTATTAAGGTGCAGTGCATATAACTATGGATAGGTGAATGTTTTGCGTCATACCTCCCTACATATCAACGTATGGTCTTTAAAATATGATTATAACCTTCACTCTTATTCCGCCATTGCTTTGGGATTTTTTTAGCGTCAATTACTTTTTTAAAATGTATAACTTTAAGGGTCCTTCACCCACAATATTCCAATCCATAGTTACACGCATTGCTCCTCAATACACACCAGTATAATTTGGTGGGGAGGTGTATGCTGCACTAGATGATAGTATTAGAGCTGTTTGCATTATGAAAAATCCTGAAAAAAAGACGACTCACAGGCTGCGATTTTGTGGTCGTTTGGTCAGATGATCCCAGCGGCGGCGGAACGGGGGTGTGGGGTCGGGGACCCACCGTAACCCACACTTTTCAAAATTGATTGATAGTTCACGCCGAGCTTATCAGAGCTGCAGAAGAAAACGATAGTATTGAAAGTTGCTCAGATAAAGTTCCAAGTGCCCCCCTTCACTTTCAAAATTGTTCCGCCGCCACTGGATGATGCACTGCCCCTGTCACATTATCATATATAACAAAATACATTTTCATCATAAATATAGGGTGTCCCAAAATTCTATTAACCCTTCCAACCCTGGGAGATTTTGTATAGATTATGCTATGATAAATAAGCTAATGTCCTAGATTCTTATTCAGCGGGCGGGGTTTAGTAAGCAAACACACAATATCATTGGTTGTTGCCTATCTTATATGAGACGATATTAGATAGTGCGTCGCCGCGCAAGTGTTTACGCGCGCGTGTCTAAGGTTAAGCAGTGCACGCAGGTAGTACGGGTTGGTTCATTTTTTACAGCGGGTGAATATTTTTGTTTTTTAAACTAATATTATTGAAATAAATCTATTTTCAGTGATTAAAACAATCGTAGTGGATACCGGCTGCGCCGGCATCCACTACTCAAAATATTGGACTGCCCATCCAATATGACACGATATTAGATCGGCAAAACAACAAATCCTATCTTTTATTCTCTAAATAAATTTTGATCAATCTTCGTCAATACGATTTTTCTCTGTTACTCTAACCATACACGGGAATATACCTTAGGAAACGGGGAGTAATGTTATACTTACCTCTGCGATTCTTTGTTGATTGAAAAGAATAAGATCTCGTGTAATATCGTGTGGTGCGATATCTGAAAAATGCATCTCTCTTTCTTTCAAATCCTGTAGGGACGTGATACGAGGAGAACAAAGAAACGCCATGCATCCGCATTGTTCCATCCAGATCATTTGGCCTGTAGTCAAGCAATAATGGAATAAGAAAGAGAAAAAAAAAAAAAAAAAAAAAAACGGAAATTATCTTTTCTATCATGTTTAAATACGCATTACCTTGCACGTGTAAAAGAAATGAAACCGCACTAAGTCAAGCATGTAGTTATACACGAATTTATCAATATTCTAATAAATGTAATTTTATCCAATACCTGTACTTGTATCAAGTAGAAATCTTGACTCAGACCTAGAATGGAACTTTAGCTCCTTTTCGCTTTAAAATTACATTGCATCGTCTGTGCAAAGGGCCAATTAACGATTAATTAATCAATTAAAACAAGCACAAAGCAAAATGGCGTTCACCAGACATTATCAGACCAAACGACCCCAAAATCGCAGCCTGTGAGTCTTTTTTTTTTTCTTCTTCATTCATGTACTATCACAATGTGCGAAATATATACCTCCCCCACCAAATTATACTGGTGTGTATTAAGGTGCAGTGCATATAACTATGGATAGGTGAATGTTTTGCGTCATACCTCCCTACATATCAACGTATGGTCTTTAAAATATGATTTGTTTTAAAAATATATAACCTTCACTCTTATTCCGCCATTGCTTTGGGATTTTTTTTAGCGTCAATTACTTTTTTTAAAATGTATAACTTTAAGGGTCCTTCACCCACAATATTCCAATCCATAGTTACACGCATTGCTCCTCAATACACACCAGTATAATTTGGTGGGGAGGTGTATATGTCGGGGACCCACCGTAACCCACACTTTTCAAAATTGATTGATAGTTCACGCCGAGCTTATCAGAGCTGCAGAAGAAAACGATAGTATTGAAAGTTGCTCAGATAAAGTTCCAAGTGCCCCCCTTCACTTTCAAAATTGTTCCGCCGTCACTGGATGATGCACTGCCCCTGTCACATTATCATATATAACAAATTCTTATTCAGTGGGCGGGGTTTAGTAAGCAAGCACGCAATATCATTGGTTGTGGCCTATCTTATATGAGACGATATTAGATAGTTCGTCGTCGCGCAAGTGTTTACGCGCGCGTGTATAAGGTTACGCAGTGCACGCAGCTAGTACGGATTGGTTCATTTTTGACAGCGGGGGAATATTTTTGCCCTTTTAACTAATATTATTGAAATAAAAGTGTTTTCGGTGATTAAAACAACCAAACCAAAATAAGAATGAGAATAAAAGATAGGATTTGGTGTTTTGCCTATCTAATATCGTGTCTATTGGATGGGCAGTCCAATATTTTTATCGTAGTGGATACCGGCTGCGCCGGCATCCACTACTCAAAATATTGGACTGCCCATCCAATATGACACGATATTAGATAGGCAAAACAACAAATCCTATCTTTTATTCTCTAAATACATTTTCATCATAAATATAGGGTGTCCCAAAAGTCCATTAACCCTTCCAACCCTGGGAGATTTTGTATAGATTATGCTATGATAAATAAGCTAATGTCCTAGAATAAATTTTGATCAATCTTCGTCAATACGATTTTTCTCTGTTGCTCTAACCATACACGGGAATATACCTTAGGAAACGGGGAGTAATGTTATACTTACCTCTGCGATTCTTTGTTGATTGAAAAGAATAAGATCTCGTGTAATATCGTGTGGTGCGATATCTGAAAAATGCATCTCTCTTTCTTTCAAATCCTGTAGGGACGTGATACGAGGAGAACAAAGAAACGCCATGCATCCGCATTGTTCCATCCAGATCATTTGGCCTGTAGTCAAGCAATAATGGAATAAGAAAGAGAAAGGTATTTTATTATGCGTTCCATGGCCGATGATGCTTAAAGCATAAGGGTCTCAATAAATAAATCAATATTATATAAACGAACAATTTTATGACTATGTCTTCATCTAAAGTTTTTGAAATATTTGAAACAAAAAAGAAATGTGAGCGATTATATGCGCCTGCTTGGACCCAAAGCATTAAATTTGATTCACCGAACCAATGTTTCTTTAAGGGTTCCTTAAGTTTAAGGTGAGGTTCTACAAGGCTCATTTGGCCTATTTAAACCTTTAATGTTCCTTATATAAACTTTTCAAACAATACATTTTTCTGCGAGTGTTGTGGTGTAAAGATTGTTTCGTCGGCTTCATCACATACTGATCTATCTCACAAAATACGTGTTTCGAGAAAATCGCAATTGAAAATCTTCCCTTCATAATACGCTCGAAACATACCGATTGCGTCATTTACCACCAGACAAAAGGGAATATCATCAAGAAAACACTTCAGAGTTTTTAATTCAGTGAAAAATAAATGTTGGTTATCTAGCCAACACTGTTTAATATGACTGTAAACTTATAGATCAGTGTGTGATAAAGGTTTTTTTTTTCCAAACGATGTCAAGATAGAACACAAATAGACTAGTGTGTAACGTATTCATCACCGTATTATAAAAAGAGGCGCAATTGTCGTATCACATAGTGATCTATGTCAGATAGCGCTGTATGTGTAGTGATACAGTTTTGATATAGATCGATTTCGATTTCTTAGATAGAACACAGATAGCTCGGTATGTAAGTTATTCATCGCCGCGTTAAAGTACGCATGTATGTCGTTTTTAGTGTATCACATAGTGATATGTCAGATAGCGCTGTATGTGAAAAAATAAATTTGAATTAAATTCACATCGATCAAAATTGCTAATTAGTATCTCATTAATTAGGTAGAGTCAAAGTCTGAAACTCTGTAATTATGAAGAGTTCAACGTCATATTAACACTACCGAATTTTCTCAAAAATGTCAAAAATATGAGAACAGTATGCGATACAGCCGACGGTTTTTATCTTGACATGCAAGAGATTAAAATGTAACTGATGTATTTGGTATATAAATACAATTTGTGTGCAAATGTGAATTACTTATAAAACATAACTACCTCTGACTGACATTGGAGGTTTGTTCTTGTAGGTAACAGACATTACATCTTTCTTAATCTCGGCCATGAATATGTTGTTGATAAAAACCTGAATGTTCTCTACAGTTAAAGAAATGAGGGGATGTCTTAAGAAAATGAAGTCATCCAGACGAGCACCTTCTGCATTCAGACCTGGACAGATTTCTTGTATCTTCACCCCGCCATGTTTAACCACTAAGTTTTTGTCAAATACCACGTGATATGGAAACGACGTGATAAAAGTATGCCCATCCAGCAGAACGCGTGTAGGAATTTTGGGCTTGAATTTCCCGCCAAGGCCAACTGAGGCTTCTATTTCACCAGCTGATAAAATAGAGTGCGCTATGTTCTTGGTATTGTTGTCTGCTGTCATCCCTGAGAAAGGGCATTTGCCGGATGTGGGAGAAGTTGGAATTTCTTCTTCTTTGTCACCGTCGTTTGTGTCATCAGCTTTGTCGTATGTTTGGTCGCCAGCTACATTGGTCCAGTCCTGAAACAAAGAATAAACGTGCTGGTTGTGTTGGTTGTTTTGTTTTTCCTTTATTGAGGAATACAAAACATCTGGCATAAAGGCAACAAGTCCCCGAGTTTGATGGAACTATTTCCTCATGGGGTAAATCAGGGTGTTTTTTTTTAAAACGGCTTCAATTAAAATAACTATTGTACAGTTTAGCTCTCAAGTCAGTGGCGTACCAGGGGGGGGAGGTGCCCCCCCCCCCCCCCTTGACCGACTTTGCGGGAAAAAAATTGCAAAAATAATGCTAAATCAGCGTTTTTTCGCCCTCTGACAGGGGAAAAATTGGCCTTTTGACCCCCTAACAGGGAAGAGTTCCAAGACTGGGAAATTTGCCCCCTCAGAGCGGAAGGCCGAGACGGCCACTGTCGTCAAGTATTAAGAATTCCTTGTTACGTTGGTTTTTTATACCTGGTTGTTCCAAATCTGATTTCGAGTTATGATCTTTTAGAATGAGAGTTTGTTATCAGTTGGAGATGGAATGAATGGATTAGGCGTTGGGAGTATTCATAAACTCACAAATTAGGTACTGATCGCTGATATTATGTAGAATCATTAAAAGCTGATGCTGATATTAATGTTAGAATCATTAAAAATACTAATTAGCGCGTATTTCATAACGGAAAGAAAATTGTTGTGTGGAGTCAAGATATACAGAATGGGTGTAGATTTTATTTCCAAAACAATTCACAATTTTTACATACAGTGGTCCGCTGTATATAGAATAATGGGAATCAAAATAATGCGGTACAAATGTTAACGAATATGTAAGAAATACAGTTTTATAACCACCAGATTGTGGGGGGAAAATCACTTTTTTTTTTAGGGACGATGGTAGGTAAGACTGGAACATACATTTTGCAATATTTGTGGCACTCCCCCAATAGTGGTTAGATTTAAATTCCATGTATGTTATCTTCAAGATGTAGTGAGATTTCCTAATGTCAAGATTAGTACTCCTTCTTGAAATCCCACTTTCTCGAAGTTTATATTGGTGTTAAGAAAAAAACCTTGCTACGCCCTTGAGCACCTAAAGAAAAATGGAAACAAAAGGTCAAAAAACCAGTCAGTTCGGGGAATATCAAACACTATGCTATTACAATATGATTTTTAATGATTAAATAAAAGTAGCTTTCACAAGCAATTACAGCGAACGAATTCATTGGGGAAATTACATCGGGCTGAAAGGCGTAACTTAGGAAATCATACAGTTTTTTTCAATGTTATCAGTGTTGATTACTGTCGACCGAGCGCCATGTGAGTAAACTTTTACGGGTTATACCATTAGGTAAATGGCCTTTTGAGTGTCAAAGCTGTGTTTAAGGAATTTATTGGTATTAAATCTATCAGCACATATATATGAAATATCCTAAATATGACGTTACCAGATGGTTTTCATGGTAATTAGCGTATTCCTTGCCGAAGAACACCACAATTTAATGCATTATTTTCGTTAGCAGTAGACATTTTGAGGAAGGCCGTCATGTTTATTATTTACGCTATCGTTTTTGCCACAAGCCGTGTTTAGTCTTTCACACCAACCGATCGATATTCGTGGCTGGTGAGTAAAGTTCTGAACTACGAAGTGACTATGCGTAATTTTAACATTGAAATTAAAAATACGCTTTAATTCAACGTTATTCCTTAAATATATAAATCTATCTAAAGTGGAGACATTGTGTTGTAGTTTTAGAAATAAGAGGGGGACTCTTGAGGAATACAGTTTTTAGAAATAAAATTGTAAACTCTTCAGCATACGAAGAAGGGTTACTCGGTACATTGAAACGTACGTAGATTGCTGAAACGCGCATTAATAGTGGATTTCGAATATGACCTTAGGGCTCGTTATTACCAGTTGAGGGATCCATCTTTTCCTTTGTTAGCGCCATTTTTTTCGCATCAACTCAAATAAATAGTGAAATAAAAAATCACAAATATGTCCAAATGCTGTAAGGTAAATTTAACTACCCCTATTAAAATGCCCAATTTGCATGGGATTGTTGGCGTTTACGCCAACTAAAACTTGTTAATCACAATTATATCTAAAATACCCTCTTTACATTTTCCAAATCATTGAGTTTTAAAAAGTGTTAGTTTTTTTGCAATAAAAATTCCAAACGAACTTCGTCGCTCTTATCTATAATTGGGCCAAACGAGTCATAAACTACTCAATTTCTGGCTCGCAGAAAATTAATTCAGCAGAGCTGAAAATCGAATTTCAGCGAGCAGAACTTATCCATCAGATTATGATAGGGCCCCGGCAAACTGACCCAATCAAATAACGTTTTTTCCAACAGCGAGCAGAACTGTTTGAAATAATTTCACCGTGCTAAAATTAATTTCAACTCAGCCGATGAAATTTCGGATCGCCGAAATTCAACCACTGGCCATCACGTTCATAAGTACTGAATTCTTGCTCCCAAAATTAAAATGCATGAATTTCTGCTCGCCGAGATAAATTAATTTCGGACGAGCAGAAAAACAAAAATTCATTGCTTCTTGGCTTGAAATTGTCAGGCTCGATGAAAAAAAACGTCTCCTATGGCGTTATTTCAGCCGAGCGAGCCGAGAAAAATTAATTTTTTCTTCTTTTTGCTTCTAAACCATACACGGGATATACCTTAGGAACGGGTAGTATGTTTACGTACCATCTGCGCTTCTTTGGGTGGTTGATTGAAAGATAAGATCATCGTGTAATCGTGTGGTGCGATATCTGAAAAATTCATCTCTCTTTCTTTCAAATCCTGTATGGACGTGATACGAGGAGAACAAAGAACGCATGCTCCGCTGGTTCCATCCAGATCATTTGGCTGTAGTCAAGCAATATGGATAAGAAAAGAGAAAGGTTTTTTATTATGCGTTCCATGGCCGATATAGTTAAGCTAGGGTCTCAATAATAAATCATATTTATATAAACGAACAATTTTATGACTATGTCCTTCATCTAAAGTTTTTGAAATATTTTGAACAAAAAAGAAATGTGAGCGATTATATGCCCTGTTGAACCCAAATTAAATTTGATTCACCGAACCACTGTTTTCGTTAAGGGTTCTTAAGTTTAAGGTGAGGTTCTACAAGCGGCATTTGGCCTATTAACCTTTAATGTTCCTTAATATAAACTTTTCAACAATCATTGTTCTATTCTCTGCGAGGTGTTTTTGGTTGTAAGATGTTTCGTCGTCGGCTTCACTCACAGACTGATCTATCTCATCAAATACGTGGTTTCGATAAAAAATCGCAATGAAAATCTCCCTTCCCCCATAATACCTTCGAACATACCGATTGCGTCCTTTCCCCACCAGACCCAAGGGAATACATCAAGAAAACACTTCAGATTTTTTAGATAATTCAGTGAAACTAAATGTTTGGTTATCTAGAGAGCCAACACTTTTTAATATGACTGTAAACAGTGTGTGATAAAGGTTTTTTTTCAAACGATGTCACGATAGAACACAAATAGACCAGATGTGGTAACGTAATTCAAATCACCGTCATTATAAAAGAGAGGGCGCAATTGTCCGTATCACATAGTGATCTATGTAGTATATGCTGTATGTGTAGTGATACATTTTTGATATAGATCGATTTCTATTTCTTAGATAGATCACAGATAGCTCGGTATGTAAGTTATTCATACTCCGCGTTAAAGTCGCTGTCTGTCCGTTTTTAAGTGTATCACTAGTGATATGTCGATCCGCTGTCATGTGAAAAATACATTTGAATTAAATTCACAATCGACAAAAATTGCTAATTAGTATCTCATTAATTAGATAGAGTCCAAGTCGAAACTCTGTATCTGAAGAGTTCAACGTCATAATACCACTACCGAATTTTCGCCATCAACAAATGTCAAAACTATGTAGAACGTATGTGATTTAACCGCCTACGGTTTTTATCTTGACATTCAGAGCTTACAAAAATGTACCTGATGTTATTTGGTATATCAATACAATTTGTGTCCAATGTGGAATTACTTTTAAAAATAACACCTTCTGACTGACCATTGGAGGTTTGTTCTGTAGTAGGTAACAGACATTACATCTTTCTTAATCTCGGCATGGAATCTGGTTGTTGATAAAAACCTGAATGTTTCTCTACAGTTTAAAGAAATGAGGGGATGTTCTTAAGAAATGAAGTCACCAGACGAGCACCTCTGCATTCAACCTGGCCATATTTCTTGTATCCTTCAATCTTCAATCACCCCGCAATGTTTAACCCCTAGTTTTTGATCAAATACCACGTGATATAGAAACGACGATGTATAAAGTATGCCCATCCACAGGAAACGCGTGTATGAAATTTTGGCTTGAATTTTCCCCCGCCAAGGCCAACTGAGGCTTCTATCCACCATCCTGATAAAATAGAGCTGCGCTAGTTCTTGGTATTGAGTTGTCGCTGTCTACCCTGAGAAAGGGCATTTTGCCGGTGTGGTGAGAAGTTGGAATTTTCTTCTTCTTTTCACGTCCTTTTTTGTCAATCAGCTTGTGTCGTCTGTTTTTGGTCGCCAGCTACATTTGTTCAGTCCTGAAACAAAAATAACGTGCTGGTTTTTGTGTTGTTTGTTTGTTCCTTTAATTGGAATCACAACATCTGGCATAAAGGCATACAATGTCCCCGAGTTTTGGATGGAACTTTTCCTCATGGGGTAAATCAGTGTTTGGTGTGGTACTGGAAGACGGCTTCAATAAACTCAACTATTGTAAACAGTTTTAAGCTCTCAACAGTGGTGTAACAGGCGGGGGCAGGTTGCCCCCCCCCCCCCCTTGACACCTTGGCCGGGAAAAATTTGCAAAAATCAGCAATCAGGGCCGTTTTTATTAGAGCCCTCTGACAGGGAAAAAATTGCCCTTTTGATTGACCCCCTAAGAGGGAATATTTCCCAAGACTGGGAAATGCCCCCTCAGAGCGGGAGGCCGATACTCCTCACTGTCTCAAGTATTACGAATTTTCTTGTGTTATACGTTGGTTTTTTTATAACTGTGTTCCAACTGATTCGAGTTATGATCTTTTAGAATGAGAGTTTGTTTATCAGTTGGTAGATGGAATGAATGGATTTAGAGCGTTTTGTGAGTATTTCAATAATCCCAAATTAGGTACTGATTGCTGATATTAATTGTTAGAATCATTAAAATGCTGATTGCTGATTTAATTGTTAGAAATCATTAAATCTTAATTAGCGCGTATTTCATAACGGAATTGTTGTCTGGAGTCAAGATATACAGAATGGTGTAGATTTATTTTCCAAAAACAATTCCACATTTTAACATACAGTGGTTCACGCATCATATACGCATCATTGGGAATCAAATATTGTACAGGTAACAACGAATATGTACTAATACATTTTATAACCACCAAGATGTGTGGGAAATCACTTTTTTTTTTAGGACGATGGTTAGGTAGAACGGAAATACCTTTTTGCAAATATTTCGTTGGCACTCCCTCCCAAAAATAAAATTTGTAGATTAAATTCCATGTATTGTTATCTTCAAGAGGTGTATTGAGATGGTTCTAATGTCAATATAGTACTCTTCTTGAAATCCCACTTTCTCGACGTTTATCTTGGTGTTAAAAATAAACCTTGCTACGCCCTTGACTGCACCTAAAGAAAAAATGGAAACAAATGTACAAAAACTCATTGCGCGTGAATATCAAACACTATTCTATGCAATATATGATTTTTAATGATTAAATAAACGTAAGCTTTCACAATTACAGCGAATTCATTGGGGACTGACAAACAATCGGGCTGAAGCAGTACAAAACCCTTGAGGAAATCATCAGATTTTTTTTCGCATGTTATCATTGTTGTTTACACTGTCTACGAGAAGCATGTGATACCCTTTTAAAAGGGTTATACCAGTAGGTGAATGGCCTTTTGAGTGTCAAAAGATGTTGTCTTAAAGGTAATTTATTGGTATACAACTATCAGCACATATATACTGAAAATGTCCCTAAATAAGACGTCCCAGACTGGTTTGTCCAATGGTCATTGGAACTCCTTGCGAAAAACCACCATTTCATGCATAATTTTTTTCGTAGCAGCAGTCTGACTATTGAGGACCGTCTGTTTATTTTATTTACGACGCTATCGTTTGCCACAAGTCGTGTTTAGTCTTTCACACAACCGATCGATGTGCCTCTGGGAGTCAAGTTCTACCCTTACGAAGACTATCGCGTTTAATTTTACCTTGAAATTAAAATCACGATTTAATTAAACGTTTTCTCACTTTTTCCTTTAAAATAGATAAATCTATCAAAGTGCATCCATTTGTGTGTAGTTTATAGAAAATAAGCGTGGGATCTGAGGAAATCCGTTTTTAAAATAAAATTAGTAAACTCTTCAGCATACGAACGAAGCGTACTCGGTACATTGAAAAGTACGTAGAAGTTGCTGAACGCGCGGCAATTGTGGCTTTCTTTCCGAATATACCTTAAGCCTCGTTATACCATTGAGGATCCATCTTTGTCCTTGTTTAATTATCGCCATTTGTTCGTTCGCATCAACCAAATAAAAGTGAATAAAAAATCCAATATGTCCCAATGCTGTATGTAAATAGAATTTAACTACCCCCTATTCAAATGCCCCAATTTTGCCATGGATGTTTGGCGTTTACGCAACTAAACCGTTGTTAAATCACAAATTTATCTAAAATCCCCTTCTTTCATTTTTTTTCCAATCATTGATGTTTTAAAAAGTTAGTTTTTTTGCAATAAAATTCGACAAACGAACTTCGCTCTTATCCTATGCATGGCCAAACGAGTCATAAATAACTAGTTCAAATTCTGCTCGCAGAAATTAATTTCAGCTAGCTGAAATTCTGGACTGTCAGCGAGCAGAAATTTATCCAATAAGATTATGATACTGGCGGCACTGACCAACAAATACGTTTTTTCAGTCGAGCTAAATGTTTGAAATACGTTCCACCTCGCGAAATTATTTCAACTCGCCTAAATGAATTTCGCTCGCCGAAATTCAAACCACTGCCTGGCCATCCCGTTCCTAAGTAGTGAATTTTCTGCTCTCCAAAATTAAAATGCAATGAAATTTCTGCTCGCGGATAAATTAAATTTACGGCGAAGCAGAATTCATTGCTTTTCAATTGGCTGAAATTTCATCTCGCTGAAAAAAACGTCTTCCTATTGCTGTACTTTCAGCGAGCAGAAATGAATTTTGGCGAGCTGAAATTCCATTTTGGTCGGGAGCGAAATTCCATTGCTTTTTCATTGGCTTTGAATTTCAGCTCGGCTGAAAAAAAACGTCTTTCTATTGGCTGGAATTTCAGCGAACTGAAATTATTTTGGCGAGCCGAAATTCATTCGGCGAGCATAAATTCATTGTTTTGTGTATTGCTGGAATTTCAGCTCGCTGGAAAAAAAGTCTTCCTATATTAGGCTGTAATTTTCAGCGAGCAGAATTAATTTTGGCGAGCTGAAATTCATTTTGGCGATCAGAAATTCATTGCTTTTCATTGGCTGGGAATTTCAGCTCGCTGAAAAATTGTCTCCTTTGGCTGTAATTAATTTCAGCGACAGAATTAATTCGGCGAGGCTGAATTCATTCTTATGAACGGTTTGGCCAATTTAAATTTAGGCCTCGCATTAAAAAAACGATCCTGATTGTTGTAATGTCTCTCGACTGAAAGCAATTCTCTTTCGGCTCGCAGAAAATTATTTCGGCGAGCGAAATTAGTTCCAACCTATTCACCAAAAAAAGAGGCTCGTTTCATGGTTAAAACCGGCTCGACTTAACTTTGATTGGATAGAATTTCAGCTCGGTGGAAATTAATTCTGCGAGCATAATTAATTTCTGCGAGCAGAAAGTGAGCTAGTTATGACTCGCTTGGCCATGATACTTTATCCTTGTGTGCGTAACGAAGTTCACAAGGAGAGGCGTGTGCGCAGACTGACTTGAAGGAACGGATATATTTCCGCTGGCTTCTGTTTTCGCGATTTCACGCTGGTTGGTAAATTTGGACAGGAATAGAGATGGCAGCGTGACGATTGTGACATGACAGTTGTACATTTGTCGGAATAAATCCTGGATGTTTTGCATCTAATACGTGTAGCGATCACTGAAACTTTCAGTATGTAGTTTTGATTGCAACACGAACTATATGGTCGCGGTAAGTCTATAACCACGATGTTGCTCTTAAAAAACCTTCATTATTAACATGCGAGGTGGCACAGACCACGACTACAACGTTATGATCTGGCACTTGAACGCGTTAACGGGAGTGCAAATAGTACGTTAATAGTACGTCATGTGGCTCTGAACCACATTCCAAATTTTGTGATCTCGGGTCGATAGTAGCAGCAAGAATAACCACATAGAATTAAGGAATATCAAAAACCAAATATAGAAACGTTTCTAGATTCCGAAGACATAAATTGGTCTGGGTTAACTACTATGGTTAGTTTTCCACCCACTACATTTTTGCAAAGGTCTTGCAAATTTTGCGTACTTTTTAACCATGCTTTACAGGTAACATATGGCATGAATTAAAAATTGACTTAATGAAAAGGACCCTTAAACTGAAATCACTTCCCCACGAGGTTTTGCAAAACAATTTGGATGTTTACATTCTGAAAAACAGTAAAAACAGGAAGAGTTTCCCAGGGGATGTGGCAGTTTGTGGCAATTCTGGAAACCAGGATGCTGACAATTACTGCCAGCATTTTACCAACCTTAAAGCATGTTGTCATCAGCTCACACAACCATTGCCTATTGTATATGTGCAATTCCGGCTAATCCATCTTTCACTTGCCAATCATATCTTACTACAATCCTAAAGTACACTGTTAAATAAACCTTTAAACAAACCGGGTTTGACTGGCAGTGGGACTCACGACGTGCAGACAGAAAGTAAAATAACTGGAGCCGGTAAAATACGAAAAAACCATTGCATGGAACGTAAAATAAGCTTGAAATCTAGTCTTCAACGTTATTGTTTTTGGTTTGACTTGTATTACACATCTTAACAATTAAACCGTTATTACAATCCCTGACCAAATTTTCACGTTGTAAGCTTATGGCATCATACAACGTTGTATTTACGTTACCACATGTTTAAAAAATTATATTTCATTTCAGGCAACATTTTGAGAAAAAAGGCAATACACAAAGGGAAAATGTGAAAAAATAAAGATTTAAATAACCAGTTTATAACTACCTTTGTTTTTATGGGTTATATAAACATTTTACGTCACCATTAACTTAATTATCATATTGATAACTCTACATGACCTTACCACAGATTCGAGAACCTGGGCCTTAGATTACATCCTAAACCTATCCACACAACACTCATGACTTTAACAGATAGCAGATGCTAAAATTAAATATATATGTGTGTGTACTACTTTCTTCAAATTAAAATAATAAAAAAGGAGGAAGAGTTTTTAAAACTATTTTTAAAAATGATGGGCAAATAAGATATTGCAATTTTTAATGACGTTATTTATAACATTATGTAACACATTTTATGGTAAAGACGATTTTCCATTAGTTCATTTCTTACAATTAAAACAGTAAGTTACAAAAGAACGTAAGTATTACGAAAGTAATACAACGGTCAGCGGTAATAAAACTACCTTTTCAAAATGTGTCAGTAATTATTTTTCTCGCCACGGTTTAATTTACATTTTCTGCTTCCAAGGATAATTTATGTTAGGTAATAGGTAATAACGGCGTTGAGATTATTGGATAAATTGGGGTTTAACCGTATTTAAAAGGTAGTCGGTAAAATTAGGAAGCATTTTTAACAGTGTCCAATGCCTGAAATCACCCGATCTGACTGCTTTTTTGAATTGTGGCGCAAAACATGCTAGATCCACTGTTTCATCTCCAGGGATGTGACCCTTGCTTTTCTGTTTTCCAGAAATTGCCACAAACTGCCACTCCCCCTGCAACTCTTCCTGTTTTTACATAATGTAAAATCCAATTGTGTTCAAACTCGTGGAAGTGATTTTCAGTAAGGTCCTTTCATTAGGTTAATTTTTTATGCCATCATGTCCCTTTAAGCTTCTTTGGCTATCAGTTGGTAATCATTGAGGACAAGATCCCTTCCCATGACGGTTGTAAAGTTTGTGACAAACAATGGGAATCACTTCCAGGTTTTAGTAAAGAGGCATGTCTTTCCTTTTCATGGCCATGAATATGTAGATATTATTGGAGTCTCAATTACCACTACGCACTGAGGCAATCATTGTAATTTTAGGGCCTATTGAATTTAAAATTACAAATCTTTATATTTGTGAAGCTTTTTATTAGTCGGAAATTACTCCTTATCTTTTAAACTAACAAAAACACGCTTTTTGGACCTTTTGCTCAGAACGGAAACGGACGAACTACACATACCTTACTTTTTTATTAGCATCTCGACACGAATAGGTTGCATACAGCATACACTCTACTACCCAAAATTCGTAACCCTCGTTGAAAAATTATTCAAACAATTGAATAGGGCGCCATTGAACATCTGAGAATTTCATAACGAAAAAAAAATATATGTAACGTAATACAAAAAAATATCACATACCAGACAACGACTGCCCACATGTTATAATACCGACTGGAGAGATAATTCAAATAATATGGTAGTGGTCATCTACATCTTTCCACTCGAAATTGCGGACTGTCTATCGGCAGACGCAATACATTGTCTTCATGTAAACACTTGAATAAAAATCTAAATTGTGAGAGAAATGAGGCAGCGTGTCGCCGTAGGGTTCCGTAATACGGCGTCAGGCCCGTACGCAGTGTCCATAAACCCAATAAACACCGTAGAGTTCATACACAACACCTCCATCTCTGACGCGGCCTAAAAGAACCAGAATCAGAACACATTAAGAGGCGATTCTAAAATAAAACACTGGCCCCTATAACCCTGATTGGTACTAAATCTGCTTGGTACTAAACTAAGTCTAACACCATTCTTGTCTCCCTCTCTAACCCATGAGTTCTCACTTTACTTTAGAAGGCCTTTTCTTTTTATTCTTCAAAATCTACAGGCTGATTCTAAAAGAAGTTACCTCAATTTTTTTTAATTGTGTTTTTTTAAATCTACCTAGAATCCTCCGATAAAATAAATATCATTGTAAAAGAAACAGTTCTTTTCTGAACGTCTTAATGTGGTCCCGTGGATTAATGGCGCCGACTCATGATCGAAGGTTACGGGTTTCGAGCCCCGCGTGCGGCAATGTGTTGTGAACTGGGCAAGGCCTTTACCTACCTCATTTGCTTCAAGCAAGCCATATCTTCGGTTAGCTGTTAGGGGGAATCTAAGTGCTGTATAATTGGTGGCGCTTGACCAGCTGCCGGCCTTGGTGAAGCTAAAGGAGTGTGACGATTCCTGAAGGCATCCTAATATAATAGGCCACACGCGCTGTGATCTGATGAAATATCGCTATACAAAAGCGTGTATTATGATTAAAAGAATTTTTAAATTTTTTATTTTGAATTCTTCACTTATTTTACCATTTTGAATAAAAACGCCATTTTCCCCTCTGCACACATTTTGGGTAACTTCTATTTACACCTAACAAATAAACCGTGAAAAATTTTGTCATTTTTGTCCACTTTTGTCAAATGAAGTTTATGGTTTTTTTAGCTCAAGCTCACGAACTATCAAATAACTTCAAAAATTCAAATGCTTACAACATGTAAATGAAATAATTTTCTTGAATCTCCCGTGTCTTTCGCACTGATTCGCTTTGGTAGACCTCCATAAAAGACACGCCTCTGCATTCGGCATCTTGAAAAACATATTACAACGGCAGTTTTCGAATTTTAAATTATTTTTTGAAACAATATTGCACTGTGTTGATTAGTTGCAATATATCATTTTTTTTTTGTCAAAGTTTGTTTTAAAAATGTGTTTAATTTCATTGACATGTTTGTTTAAAGAATTTGTTTAAGACCACTCTCAAAATCTAGTCCTTAATTTTTATCCTATGACCCCATCTAGAATTTGCACCATTTTTTATCGAAATCGCGTAATTTTTAAATTTGTCCCCTGTATAACTCCAAAACTTTTCGGCCGCAGATAGTAGCAAACGATAGCCTTTTTGGAATCCTTGTGATTAACTATTAACTTGGTATACTTTTTTAACATGATATGGACCAATTTCAACAAATTTGACCCCGGTTATTGACCTTTGACTCACCGAAAAACCCATTTCTTCCTCCTATCCTTTCCATTCCCCAGCCCCTACGATAGCTCCTTTTTTTGTAAATGTTGACCAACCCATACCTACCAAATCAGTTGAAATCAGCTTCTTTATTAAAAAAATGTCCACAGATAAACTTACAGTGAGATACCTAAATGATTTTGTTGATTAAAGTTGCATTGAAGTTCAGGAATTATCACAAATCCATTTGTACTTTTATTATCCATTGTTATCTACTACCTCATATTTGTATGTATTTTTTAAATGAAAATTTTTTTTTTTTATATCTCAAATAATATTTTTTTAACAAAACACATATTTTTATTCTTTATAATAATGCAATTTTGTGGGAAGGTTATATCACTCAGTATATAGCATTAACAAAAAGACCTATCTAAAACATATATAATCCATAAATTCAATGAATTACTATCTCGAATATTTTTAATACTACTGTCCTTGTTAAAAAAACAAAAGCAAAAAATAAGCTGGCACAGGCACTCGAACAAATGAAAAACCAATGTCCTTTCCCCAGCCCCCTAACATACCTCCCTTTTTTTGGTACACGCTGACCCCATACCTACAAAACATTGAATTCAGCTTCTTTAAAAATGTCACAGATGAAAAACTTACTGTAGATACTAAATGATTTTGTTGATTAATAGGATATCGTTTTTATGGTCTAGAACCTTAATTTACTAGTTTTATATATAAATTCAATTTGAGAGCAGATTTTTAGAAGTACAATGAATTTTTTCAAAAAATAATACCACTCTAATTTGCAGACTTTCGCTATGTTTCATTAAGAAGTTACGGATTTTCAAAGACAAATGATAAATAGCTGGGGTGAAAACAATAAAAGACAAAAGAAATTGCGCACTACATTATCTTTGTTTTTTAATTGTTTTGAGCAAGGCTTTTTGAATCAGTCGGCGAACTAGAATTGACGATAGCTATCGAAAACCGAAAGTCCGATTTGAATGGGATAAAAAGTATTTTGAAGAGCAAATGTGCTCTTTATTTAAGAAATAGGCTTAATGGCACTTCACAGTTGACTCGTTTGTGTCCTCTTTCCCTTAATAAACTTGTCCCTTGTTACAACAAAAGCCAAAGAGCTGGCACCGACTCGAAAACCAAATGAACCTGGTTTGAATTTAACTAGCGAATAATAACTTCTTCTCGATTCACGCCACGAAGGTCCTGTCCTTGAATTTGGGTTGTTTGATCAGATTACATATGTGCTAACAATCCAAATATGTTTTGAAGTATGCCTCGCCCAAAAGGTCCTTCAAATATTACAATGAATTGTGGTTTAAATGTCTTAACGTCTAAAAGTGCAAATGTTTGAAACGAGAAGAAAACGCATACGAAGGGGTGTTTACATAATTCACGTGTGGCTGGTTGTTTTCATTCACGGAATCACATTCACGACTGCTGAATCTGAAATACCAACTTCTCTTGTTTTTTTTCGTAATCTTTGCGTGTGGGGATATGATGAATTTAAATTAAAGGCCCTAGTCAGTGATTTGCTAATCAGAAAATCGAACAAATCATCAAATCAGATTTTGCATGTTTTTAACAGACATAAGTATCTTAACATACCCTGCAAGAGCTACCTACACATGAAAGCAGCCTAAATAAGGATAATATTGGATATTTTAGTCATTCCTGTCCGTGTCGGACACTTTGCAACACGTAATTGATTTTTTTTTTTTAATATTTTTGAGCACTGCTTTTTTCTGTCATTTTTCGTTGCAAAAGAATAACTTATGAGAATTCCTATAGATTTATCCTTCACTTAAAGCTATTCCTGCCAAATTTCAAATGTTTTGACATTTGATGAATAACTGAATAGTGTCTTTAATAGCGAGGTAATCTAATCCTTTATTATTACTAGGAGGGGGTACTACTCGAGGTTACTCCTCACTACATTTATGATTACAATGAGGCTCATGAGGAGGCACCAAGGACCGTTCAGTGGGTTGTACTTGTACGTACATCGACATGAACTGTCCTTGTGGTGACTGGGTATCATATATTCATACCCCAAAAAGCCAAGGGTTGTATTTGGTTATAAATACACTGATGATGTAACTATACTGAAGGCTGTGGGCCGATGGAATTGAGATTTTAACTAGCGCATAGTGTCTTCAGCTCTCCTCTTCGATTTAGCACGCTAGTGACCTGAGTGCCAGCTGCTTCGAGAAGTGTTTTTTTGCTTGAAACTACGACACCATGTACTATAAACAATATTTCGATATCTACATTTGCTTTAATTCTTTTAATTTGTGGCTATATAATTTTAGACAGTCTTAGTTGCTAATGCCAAATGACTTATAAGCCGAGTGATATACGATTTCCCACAAAATTGTTTATTCATTCTTATAAAGGGACGAAAAATAATATTTTTTTTAATTATTATTATTTTTATTTGACATATAATTTATGAAAACATATACATAAAAAGTGATGATGAAAGCTGGGGCAATGATAACAGTAGCAAATTAGAATTGATTCTGATAATTCCTGAACTAAATGCATCTATTAAAAACAAATCGTTGGCCTTAATTAATGTACTCACGAGACCTTGTAACATTAAAATCGCGACTTTTACTCGGCAGACCTTGCTCCCAGGCAAGAGTAAACTGTTGCGAGTAAGGAAGAAACAATAAGAATGTTTGGTAGTAAAGTACTAGTCTGGTAAATTACCCCGATTTGGAACTCGCAAAATCGCGAGAGACTCTCAACTTAGGGAGGGGTCAATATACACCGGGGGGAATGGAGGATGGAGTTGAGGGGGAACGCGAAAAAATTCGTAAGAGAGAGGGGGAACGTTAAATTTTTTCTTCAACGAGACGCAGAGAGGGGGAAACATGAAACTTTAAATGGGGAAAGGAAATCAGCATGATCAAGGGGGCTGGGAGTGTGAAAATTTTTTGAACGGAAGCGAGGGGGGAACGCGAAAAATTTTTGTCCGAAAAAAAGGTGAAATCCTCCAATTCCCCCCCCTGGCATATCAATAATGACCGCTCCTTACTAGACTATGTAGATTTCAAATTAGGAGATCCTGGACGGGGGGTGTGAACATTGAGATGGGATTCAATAGTTATAAGTTATAGTTTATTAGTGATCTCACTTATATCAGTGGCACTCATCAGACTGATGGTTTGCGTCCAACGCAAATTACAAGGCAAAGAACAGTATAACATGTACAAAGAAAAATTACACTTAAAAAAACACAATAACCTACTACAAATCATTGATTGCATTAAGCTGAAACAGCATTAACCAAAATGGTGTTTACGATTAATGGACACTGCGAAAATAGCGTGCAATACTATTAACACAAGTGAAATAAATAGTTTAATGTTGTCTAGCATGCTGAATGTGTGGTTTCGTAGTTGGATAAATACCTATACAATTTTAAAAAAACAAAATTAAGATACTGGGACAAAAGAGAACACATTTGATAGGATTATATGTAACTGAGCAACTCTGATCTGTGTTTCCGTGCACGTTTGATGTAGTTCTTAGAACTTGTATCAAATATAAGACCTAAAGCATTGTCAACACAACATTTTCAAAAAAACAAAAAAAAAAAAAAAGCATGAAAGAATTTATACTTCATCACTACTGTAATCTAACCAATACTCAAACATAGTGAATTGTGAGTTGCGCAGTTCATTTTTAAGATTATTCATTCATCCTCTCTGATAGCAGTAGTGCACTACTTTGAACATGAAGTGGATTTGTGTCTCTAATTCATCTTTACATGTTTACATTTGCCCGTATTATTGGGAGACCACGATTTAATGCTGTGTTCGAGTGGTAATGTGTTTGGTCGAGCCCTTAAATTTTAGAGAACTGCCTAGAAAATCTGTAGCTCTAACAAATAATTTTCAAGTGATGGAGTACCTTTAAATTTGGCAGTAGGTCGCAAGGGTTTTCTTTTCAGTGCTCTCTCAAGGTGTTGCGGTCATTGTTGGAAATTCAGGAAAACCTGAACCCAGTTACTGTTGTGTGGTTGTGTTGGTGAAAAATATGATCCAATCCACTTGAACAAGTGTGTTATCGGACATTTGTCAACCATTTCCATTGCAGTTTTTTGTCATTAGCTTGAAATAATGTTAAACAGGCATTGAATAATAATTTTGGGAACCTAGTTTTCTCCCTCCATCTTGAGAATGCGTTAAATATTTAGATCCTGTGTTAGAACTACTGCGTTTGGTAAATTCGGTACAACCGTACAATTTTGCATAGTCTCCCAAGAAGATTCCATGGAAGAATATCAAAACTGACAAAGTCCTCCATGGGGGAAATAAAAGATTCCATTGAAACTTTTTCCGAAAAAAACGCAGTCTCCATGTTGGAAATAAACGATTCCATGGAACCTTTTCAAAAAACGCAAACGTCTCATTACACTGGATCACATCCGCTTGGGTGCGGTATACGGTGGTGGACCTTTGAATCTTTCCATTGAAACTTTGGCAAATCGCAAAGTCCCCATGGTGTAAATAAAAAGTTCCAATGGACAAATACATTCTTATTACCATTGACAGCGAACACGGGAACAATTTGAACGTGAAATAGAAATTAGGCCTATTTGCAAATAGCTTCAGCATAAAATATGCACTGACAAGGTAACAGTAATACTTTTCAGTAAACTATGGGCAGTAAACAGCAAAAATATTATTAGTCTGATTTTACGGCTGTTCAATGATTTATTTTGTTCATTTCATCAACAGTGATAACAAAATAACATTAAGTACACGTTGGCGATATAAGTAATTTTTACAGTGGAAACAGATCATAATGCTTGTGTCTTTAATGTAATTCGCTTGCAAAAACCATTTATTTTGTGAGTTGTTTTGTTTATTTCCCTAAAAACGGTTCAGATACTAGATGGACATCGTTTTTATGTAATCCCTAGCAGTGTAAAATCAATTTCCACCATCTCATTAAAGTCTAACATTGGCAACATAAAATAAACTGGATCGGAGCTTTATGAATGCAACTATGGTAGTAAACGAGTAGTCCTTTCAGAGATTATTCTATCGAATTGCTACACAGCTAATTATGTCGGGTCGGCCTATGCTGTGAGAACTTAACAAATTAATATTAAAGGGGATGGCCCGATTTAAAGGATAAATGAAGTTTTCATCTTGATAGAATTGGCCTTAAAGGCTGACTCAGAATTTCCTTCCCCATGAGGGCGCACTCAATTTCACAAATCGTTGTTTATAATTCGTTGTCCATAGGATAGCACTGTGTGAAATAACTAAGCACAAATCGAATGCGTCATATAGAAAATCACAACTTTGTTATCAAATTCCGGATCCGGAAATTTGTTTACACGGTAATCCTATGGCACGTTATAATAAATATTCATGATTTTACGTAGAAAACTAAACATCCGATTCATCTCTAACTTTGGAATTAAGCATTTTAAAGGTTACTATCTTATTCTCTAGTTGTTCCTGTATTTATTTCTACACAAAAAAATATATTTCGAACATCTCTGAGTCCGCCCTTAACTCCAAAACCCCATTAGTAAAGTTTCCGCGCCGATTTTCATCTGTTTTGATGCGAGAGCTAGAACGTGATTTTGTAAGCCCCTGGGCACATTTTCCCTCATAACTTTCAAATCAACTATTTTGGCTTTAAGATTTCACAGGGTAAATGAGAACAAATTACTTTCTTCTGATACCAAAAAACTGGGGGGGTTTTTTTTGACCACTTCCGGTAAAATCTGGGGCTTCTGGGACGAGGCTATTAGCGATCGGGCCATGAACCGTTAAATCTAAGGTCACTGGTTAAAGAGTTCATAACATGTATCCCTCTTTGAGGCAACTTGACATATCAGGTCACTTTGCAATTTCTGAATCCTTTCCATGGAAACTTTGCCATTTTTTCATTCTCTCCATGGAGAACTTTCGAATTTTTAGAACAGATTCCATGGAATTCTTAAACACGTCGCTTACCAAATGCTTCGGGAACAAAAATGTATTGGATAAAAGTGTATTTGATAAAGAACGTTAACGATTGTAAAAACGTATAATGTAATTTTAGAGTAATACGTTCATAATGTAGATTCTGTGTTTTATCAATAAAGTGTCTTGCTCAACATTGAGTACTTTCATCACTCGGCTGGGACCGAGATTTTCTCTTTTGGCTAATGTTTACTATTAACACACGTTCCAGGTTCCACCTTCTTACCAGCTTTACAACATAAAAACTGCCATTGTCTGGCCAGTTCTTTACATTTCGAAAACATTACAGTGATTATATATCTTCTGATACTTTAATCAATTACCGGTACCGTACATGGAGGATTTGTAACTTCAGACGATTCCACGTTTTTGTTGTTCTATTATCATTTTTATTTTTGTCTATTTATTTTGTTGTGCCCCTTTTGAAACATCCGAAATATTTTTTTTTCCATTGTACTTTTTTTTCTGCCCAATGCTGTAATTTAATATGGTTCCTGTATTTCTGTATTATTTTGTAATATTTTTTTTGGTATATGGTTGTTCCCTTATTTCTTTTGTAATTCAAATTTGAGTAATATTATCATTACTATTTAAGTTTACACACAGGTACTTTTGTAATGGTTATCATAATATAATGAGTCATTATTAATGACATATATATTAAATAATTAAACATAATGTATATTGAATGCCCAATTTTTCCTTCTTCATAATTTTGGTTTATTTCGTTTATTTATTTATTTGGGTTTTGTTTACTGTAAGATTGTAATATAAAACTGCAACGTCCTATATCATTTGTGACTTTCCTATTTCACTTTATCTTTTAAGATAAATAAAGAAAATATTTGGTAAGATAAGAATCTGGGTGAATGAAAATTAATTTGCGTTAATGTATTGTTTTTAATTTAATGACTTTATTGCATTATACCTTACCTAATATTCGTGCATTAAACATGCATGATAGAGACATTTTACTTACCACGCAACAATTTTTAGAAGAATGCAACTATTGTAAATGCGGAATTCCTTTTAAGGATTACAAAGACTTATTAAAAAAATATGCAACGCTAATGATGTCAGCAGTCCTTAACACTTCAAACTCGCGTCTTCATTTTCCCCGCTTATTAGGCTCTAACAAGTCCAATTTTACTTTCCATTTTAGGAATTTTTGAGAAAAAAAACGATTTGTAAAAAAAAAAAAAAAAAAAAAACAAGAGTCTTACACCTAATTACGGAATTAGGAACGAATGCGAGAACAGGAAGTGGGTACAGGACCACATGAAAAGGCCTACTGTAAGTGCCGCGTTCCTTTCAGAGATCATGCGAATTGTCACACAACTAATGATGTCGAGTAGTAGGTCTATGATTTATTACACGGGTAACAACTTAACAAATTAAGGCCACTGGATTGTTTTTAAGTTTATAACTCGTTTATTACGCTTTGATGTGACATTTGACATGTCATGGTCACCTCTTTGCAATTTCTTAATACTTTCCATGGAAACTTGGTCCATTTTTGCATTCTCACCATAGAGACTTTTGACTTTTAGATAAGTTTCCACGGTAGTCTTCAATACCAGTCGCTTTAAAAATTGTCTTTGGTCAAATCGGTTCACTATATTGACAATCACGGGGGCAGTATATCACAAGAAATTACATTCAAGACGCATACTTAATGTGGCGTGTAGTTATTGATATATTGATCATATTCGTATCGAATTGTGTGTTGGACACAATAACACTAGTTTTTAGAAGTAAATATTGGTGGTCAGTTGAAACTTAAAAAAAAAAACTCAGACCTAGTAATTGTGGTTGGCAAATGAACAGCTAATACCCTACTTCTCATAATTAGATATTTCCCAGGATGATTATGGTCTAAACGTAATATCCTTCATGAGATTGTACACTATACATTTGATTATAAAAGTCCTTCATATTAAGGTGCAATGATAGATTTTGAAGCGAGCATATGAATGTATATTTGTAATAAGTTTATATAGATTTTTACCTTGTACTTTAGCTACAGAAATGTCCTTTAACAGGAAACAAAAGAGAGATTTTATTTGCTTATAGTTCAATATAAAACTTAGGCTGAATTTTCGTATTTATTCCAATACGAAATTAGATGTTTCACAATAGTGTATCCAAGCAATATTTCTCAGTTTAAACCAGGGTTATTCTTTCAGACGGAATTGTTATCAGTGATAGAGCTAATGGATCCAGTGCGAAAATAAGGGGGCTTTTGTGTTTTTTTTTGGGGGGGAGGACCTGTATTGGTGCAAATCTCTTATTCGCATTTTAATCCGAAACATTAGTAATTTTTTTATTAAGGGGCGAGTCTGGTGAATAGAATATTATTTCTTCATAAAGTGATTTATCAATATTAAATTCTGGCATTAATGCTTTAATTACTTTTTGGTTTGTTACAGTGCGACCATCGGTTCAGATTTTACAACTGATAATGAAACAGAATATTTTTATATGTGAGATATGTGGACCTTATCATCCGGCAGGAGGTGTTTCAAAAGTGAGTTAAATAAAAATACCCGACTGAAAGTATTTTTGTTTTTATGGAAATTCGTCTTTATTTAAAAATGAAAAAAAATGAAAGTCAAACCTAATTGACATACTGAGCATAGACTGCAACATTCTTAAAATAAAAGTTTCCGACTCAATCTTTTCTTATACGAGCTAACAAGCATTTTTCTCCCCTATAAAGACCAAAATATCCTGTAAGAACCATACTATTTTTAAGAACCATAATTCGAATCGTTAACACATAATTTAGTGGACAGTGGTGGGTTCCTTGGTACCCGCTAACTACATTTTGTGCCCAGTTTTAGAATAACGATAACTTTTTCCGACTTAATTTTTTTTTGTATTTACTTTCGGATACGCATCTTTTCATAAAAAAATAAAATCAATCGGCCCGTTTAATTAGATATTAGTGCGGGTCCCCTAGAACCTCCCCTTGTCCACCAACGAGGTCAGGTCAAAAATTAACAAGTATTTGAATATTTTTCCTTTTAAAGCGCTTTGCTCTATTATCATTTCCAAACCTTCATAATTTTTGAAAACCGACGTCTCCTTATAGATGCTTTTTATTTCTTCAATTTATTTCGAAGTCCGTCGATCTGTGCTCGAAGCAGGATCCGTTTTAGTATTTACCTGTAAAACCCAATAGTAAAGTTACAAGACAAACAATGACCTACCAAATATGACATATTAAGATTAATGGTAAATTTAGAAAACATACAACTTTCATTCCACATATTATTGTGGAAATCGACGCCGTGTTAAGCACTATCAGTTGATTGGCTAAATCAAGAAAATCACAAAATCATCACAAATCAGATTTTTGGCATGTCTGTCTCATGGTATAGACCTACATATCCTGCAAATGATAATACTAAAAGCAGCCTAATAGGGCAAAATCGGATATTTTGGTCATTAGTGTCCGTTCGGACACGTTACTCAAACATGTAATTGAATGGAGATTCGTATCTTGAACACTGTCGTTTTGTTCCTTTTCTGTCAATTCTTTCATTGGAAAAAAAGTAAGTTTATGAGAATTCATTATCTTTTTTAAGCTATTCCTGCAATTTCAATATTTCACTCTTTCGGATAAATCACTGATTGTGTTCCCTTTTTAGTGTAGGCTACTATGTAATTTTCGTGTTTTTTTTTCTGTTTTAAAAAGCAATATTCCTCTTGATTCATTGTGTTTTGGGGTGTAACATGTGGAAAAATAATCTTGGATTTTTTCAAAACGTTTTTAAGGGTTCAAAAAATCCAGATGGCCGCCAAATACATAATTCCATTATAATTATAGTATTCTGAACGCAATATGAGTTCCAAATTGACGTCATACCCATATTTTCGATACCAGAGAGTTCAAAAAAAGCTCAATTCAATCAATATGGCAATCACATTAACAATGCCAAGATTGCGTTCCAAATGGCCGCCAAAAAGCTAGGTTATGAATATATAAACGTCTGCATTAACACAAATCAAGACGAAATATTATTCAATTCATGTTGTAATATCTTGTGGTGCTAGGACCCACATCTTACATTTTCTTTTTGTAACAATACTTCAAATCCCAGATGGCGGCCAATTGCCGCGAATGGCGCTATGCACGAACTGGTAATTTAAGAGAAACTACCTAAGTTATTAAACATTTTGGGGCAGAAACATTACATTAATTCTGACAGAAGAATAAATTCCAAACATTTCTGTTTGCTAGCTAACGCGCTTGGGATCCAAGATGGCGGCTACCGTAAGCACTTGATAATAGTAACATTGTGTATGTTTTCACATAGATCCATGTCATAATAATCTTTTTGGATAAACAATTAAAAAACACCTAGATGTATACTAACTTTGGACCAAAGGCCCATTTTACCATTTATGTTTGAAAACATACTTCAATTCACAAATGGTGGCTAATATACTACGCTTCTGTAGGCACTTTTCAATTGCGTTATCGGGGTGATTTTTCATACCCCTTTTTTACTTCTTATGTTTTACATTAGGAAATTGATAAAAAAATCATAATTTTAAAGTTTTATAAAAATTAATACAAATAAATGATCATTTTGGACACCTTGAAAAACTCCATTTTTTGCTTTTTTTACAATGTTGTCAAATCCAGAATGGTGTCAAAAATGTCAATTGCGTATAAACACTCTAATAGCCCAACTGGAGATTCTTCATAATACCTACGTATAATTAATGTATATGCATCGGCGCGCAGCTAACAATTTTGAATGACAATATAAATTACCAAGCAACTACACAGAGCTCTTGTCTTATTACTTTTCTTTTTAGACCCTTATCAAACCCCAAATGGCGGCTACTATGCCCCTATAAGCACTACAAGAGCCAAAACTTGCTATTTTTTTATATACCTACATACTGGTATACACTGAAAAGTTGCAATGAAAATACAAATGAAACGGTAAGAACTTACTCTAAAATACAGCCATGTGATCCATGTTATAATATGTAATCAAAACATAAATAAACACTGTTTTAACTTTTTTACAAGGAACTCATAATTATTTTTTGCTTTGGTAACATTTCAACTCGAAGATGGCGGCTAATATGGCAGTGTAAAACACTATCAATAGCCTAAACTGATGATTTTTCATATATACATATGTAATGCATGATAGGAAATTCCTAATACTATAAATGAAGCAACTCTATATCCCTTAAATCCCAAATTGTGCCATTTTTTCCACTTTTCAAAATCAACGGAGTGAACCCTTTGCCTTGTTTAAGGTTGAAATTGCTCCTATATCTAACAAGACAAATTGCGGATATTGCCGTCTTAACCCTCCTTCTTGCGTAAATCGTCGGTTGGTAGTCATTTTCCCCTCTAGGGACGTAAGGGGGTATAATAAATATATTTTTTATTATAAACGTTTAACATGCTTTCAAATCCCAATGGTGACAAAATGAACGACCTGCAATACAAGCAAATAATCAAATATCAATCAATGTGTTAACCAATCGGGAAAATTTTAATGAAATCTAATGAAGCAACTGACAGACTTTTAAACATGAGAAACATCATCTACCATGTTAAATTTTTAACCTCCTTCAACCCAATGTGGCAATTTTTCATATATACCTATATATGTTGTTACACATTTAGTATTGAAGCACTAGATACAACATACTTTTTGAAACATGAAACCCCTATCAAGTAAGTTTTTAATTAAGCAGGAACATGTCCTTAAATCCAAGATGGTCACTAACATGACCATTGTCACTATCAATAGCCACACTGGATGTTTTCCTTAACATAATTATAAATGAAGCACTATAAACTTTTCGACCCAAAAACTCGTCTAATAATTTCGTTTTTGTGAACATCAATAGCCAAACTGACGATGATTCCACCTTATCTTACCATATATCTCCATATGTTTAACGTTTATTTGCATTAAGGCAATTTTGATATATTAATAAAATGATAACAACTAGTAACACTTTTTGGGACACACTCCATTTTATTCATTTAGGTTTTGTAACTATGATTGAAAACCAAATGACTAATAGTATGGTCATTGTTAGATTTGAATCATTTTTACATTTATAAAAGTGTTAAATATAATTATCTTGCGTATAGACAAATATATTGGACTTATCCACGTTTTTTATCAAAATTTCCAATGTTCGCTCGTATATTATCAAAAAAGAAGTTTTTTATAATAAGTTTTATTTGTATATCTAGCTTTTATTCTATTAGTAAAACATTCAATCAATTAATTTCTTGTGTCAAGATGTATCGATGTTGCTTCATTTTATTTTTATCAAAAGTCCGAAATGTGTAAATAAATAATGTAGGGTATTAAAATCGCCATTTTTTGCTATTGATTTCTTGCTAGTGCTTATAGTAGCCAAAGTTATCTGTCATCTTAATTTTGAAGTACCGGTATGTTTTTTTTTAAACATAGATGTTAAATATGAGTTCCTTTGGTCCAAGGATGCATCAAAGTGTTTTTATTTTGTTAATAAAAATATGAATAATACATGGGCTCTATGTGAAAATCATTTTAGATTTTACTATATATTATCAAGTATAACTTACGGTGGCCGCCATCTTTGATTCAAAGATGTTAGCAAAACAAAATAGTTGAATTTGTTTTCTTCTGCCTTCAGTATTACATACAATGTTCCTCTTTGCCCCATACGTTAAATATCAGGTAGTTTGGTCTTAAATTACCATGTTTTAGCGGTAATAGCACTTTCGGCTGCCATATTGGCCGCCATCATGGATATGAAGGTTGTTACCTCAAACATGTCAGATGTGGGTTCCTAATACAACAAGATATACATATACCCTAATCCTGAAATCCTATTTCATCTTGACTTAGTGTTGAATGGTAGCATTATATTTCATAACTAGTTTTGTGTCTGCATTTGGACGCATCTTGGATACCCCGGTACACGTAAGTGTTTAATGTGGACTGCCATATTGATTTACTGTTTTTGAACTCTGTGGTATTGACAATGTGGGTTTGTCGTCATTTGGACCTCATATTGCGTTCAGATACCATTATAATGGATGTGTGTAATTTTGGCGGGCATCTTGGATTTGACACCCTAAAACGTTTTTTGAAAAAATTCCAAGATATTTTTCCATAAGTTACACCCAAAAGATATCTCAAGTGGAATTTGTTGCTTTTAACACAAAAAAAAAAACACGACGGCTGTGTTTGTGACATACCAGCCTACACTATTTCTCCGAAGGACCAAATCGTCGGATAAGGAGCGAAGGAGGCCCTCTATATCATAATAGTTAGATTTCATCACCATCAATTTTTAGTGGTGTTTACAACTACTTTAACATATACGCAATGTGTTTTTTTCCCCAAAATACATTTGTATCAAGAACTGACAAAATCCCTGAGAAAGTTAGGGGCATGCTACCTGGTAAAAGCAAAGCTGAGAGTATTCCTCCATTCCACTGATCGCCATTTATTACTTAATGAAGAAACAGGAAGAATGTTCATAGTTCTGCCCTTTTGTGTTTCTAGACTGTATGGACGTATATACATGCCTTTTGTCCTTTATAAAGCTACCAATAGGCTACATACAACGAGGCATCCCTTAATAACAATACCCAAATAATAACCATTAGCTTTGTACTAATATTTGGATGTATATAACTGTCTTCAACACCAGCAGACTCTGAATACAACACAAGTGGCCCATGACCGCGCTATTTATCTCATGAGCAAGCTAGCACGCTATGATCTATAAATCACAATTCCCTGGCACGTTCCAGTAGCTTTCCTTCACCATTGTATTGCACAAATACAGCACCTTGTTCTTTTAGTAGGATTAATGATACCCAGGATAGATGCAAAGGTCACTGTCGTTAACAGGGTGCCATTAAGGCTTCTGAACTGAGTCCTTGGTATATTAGCATACTTATACCCATCGTGATGTGGCTGGTAATTACTGTAATATGTTGTTGTTGTTTATGCAATTCATTTAGTGTTCATGGCCCCCCAGAAACAAACACCACAAATGCAAACTGAGGTCCTTTCCCCCCAAGAACCAGAAATCCACTCATATATATATTGTTAATATATAACGCACATCCTTTGCAAAGCGGCATCGTTGGTTCTTGGGGGGGAAAGGGTTCATATTTTGAAATTTCAAGTTAGTTACGCCATTGCAGCCTGTATTATAATTTACAAATCCACCCGTCTTTTAGGGATTTATGTAAAGTGGGAATTTTTTGAAAACTGCAACGTTAAACTTTGGACATGTCACCTTTAAAATGCGTAATGTTTCAAGTTCTCTTCTTTCAGAAACTACAGAGGGCGTCCCTCCTGCCTTAATCCGGCGATGTCCCTTTGAACATATTGTTGTCTGCCCCTATGTTTGGGTTTTCTTGTGAAATATCTAATTTTTTGCTTGATTGTCAATGTCTAATAGCCCTGCATTGTGGTATAAATTTTTGGTGCAAAAAAATCCTTCGGACCTCCCTGGTCGCACCAACGCGGGAGTAGAAAGACCTTGTCCATTTTACTGTTAAAAGAAACACAGGAACATTTCAATAAAAGTGCAACCCCATTTTTTTAAACCGTTTTTTGTTAACAAAATTACATGTTCACCATTTATTAAACCACGCCCTGAAGTGAATAAACCGAAAGCGAAAAAAGATTGATAATGGTATTTTCTGGTCATACAACGGCACTAGCACTTTCCGTTTGGCCGCTTAAGGACATCATCCAAGGTCAAAACTTGCGATGTTGATTTTTTCCGACTTTATTTTTCATAAACAGGTGTTTCCACTTATTAATTGCAATTGTATCTTAAAAAGAAAAAAAAACTTTTTTCCTCTACGCATATCCGTTTTGAAACGAAAAAGTGGAAAATCCTCTCCTTTTTCATCTTCTTTTTAAATAATCATTTAATAAAATTGGACAGGATATTTTGTTATTTTGAATGGAAATATCAGTACAGAAAAGTGATCTAAAAGTAAGAGGGATCAAATTGTTAACTTGTATCTTACCATAACATTCTTAGAATAAAAAGTTGCGACTAGTCTTTCTGTTTTTGTATGTGAACCCGTTGCCAAATGTTTTATAAAACATAAAGCCATAAGCTCTTGAATAACATTGACGTTCGGATTGATTAAGAATATATAAAGGTTCGTTATAAAGGTTCCTGTTTTGAAAAGAAATGTTCCGTCATTATCAACAAAAATCTGGATAAAATGCTACCTACTATTATTATAGTCACCACTTCATTTCGTATACTTTTGTCTGCAAAACTACCTAATAATTCCGTATCTACTCAATACAATAAGTGTCAACCCGGTTTTGAATTAATTTTATGAGTAATTTATCACTAATCATGTAATTTAAATTGATTACCTCAAAATGCCATTCAGTACACTCTTTTTTTTTACTTGTACTCAAATCACTGTGCTTATTGAGCAAGTAATCCAGAAAATCAGTTAGGGTAAAAGAAAAGAGGAAAACAGAATGTTTGAGTACTATGTGCCTTGTTTTTCCATTTCATCATTTTTTAATACATTAGCCGTTAATTCATCTTTAAATTATAAACATGTAGGCCTATAAAACCCGACCCCTACTTTAGAACCAAATACTCACCACAATACTATAGCACATTTAATTCACATATTGTTTGTTCTTTCAAAATAATATATTGCTAATAAAATGACAAATAAAGGGTTTTTTGAGGTATCAACCTTTGTTATAACTTTGAATTATTAACTAACTGATTGCGTACAGCCTGTCTAAAAAATTGTACAATCAAAAACCGATTTTTTTTTCAATAGTTTTCTCAAAATAAGTCGAGGCGCGTTGGTTGGTTCGTTTTGTACATCCCATTAAAGATAAAAGACCAGGCTTTCCGGTAAATTTTTTGTTTTTCTCATTTCTTGTTTCAATCGGAGATAACTCCAGTTTACTGCTGACCACAAAAATCGAAGTTTGTGCCAACTTTCCTGGTGAGTGCACACGTGAAACATTGTACAGATAGTTTTTTCACATTTTGAACAGATATGAAATTCTTTAAAAAGGGATTATCTTAATAAAGAAACTCTAAACATTACGTAATGGTGGAAGTTATGATCAGTAAGTTCTGGCTTTAAGATAAAGTGAACAACTTTCTACATATTGTTGTTTGTTAGAAGAGAACCATGAGCGTACAGCAATCCTGGAGGTTTTATGGTCTTGAAGTATCATGAAACGCAAATTCCTACCGACACCTTTATACTTTGCTTCCAAATTCAAATTTTTATTAACTTCAACAATTAGTAAATGCACAAAGATAGTGCAAATTAATATTTTTTAACCACTTCTTTGGATAATGAAGTGTTTATTTTGGTTACAATTACGTTCCTTTTGGCATGATTTTAACAGATACCAATTTTGTAATAAATCCAAAGCTCCATTTCATTGACGTACAATAAATATTTGTATTTGTTTATTATTTACGAAAAGAAGATATTTATCATTGAACTGATTATGTTGACTATTAAAACTTGTGTCGATAAAACTAGACTTCCTTTGTTTACTTTAATCTGTATTTTGTTTCTTTTGTCAAGTTGCAATCTTTTGTGAGCTTCAAGACAGCTGCTTGGCATAACTGCGCGAAACAACTCTGCACATGCATAAAAGTGGCACAAAATCGATTTTGGTGTATCGCACTAAATTGATTATATCTCTGGATTGACAAAGCAAATAAGATGAAACAAACACCAATGGAAAGCCCGGCCTTTGTTCTTTAATATTATATCAAGTAGGAATGACTTATTTTGAAATTTCATATATTAACCGATTTTTTTCTGATTGTACCACTTTTTTTGAGACAGGCTGTAGTTTACTTAAAAATATCAAAAATTACATCAACAATCAATTACAGCAGCAAGTGTAAAATGTGTTAAAAATAAAAATTAACGTGTTTATTACGTCTAATCTGAGTGTAAAGTCTGACATTATTAGTTTCATAATTTTGTGGATATTATAACTTTGAATTTTTAGCTTAACTGATTGGGTCTAATTTACTTAAAAGTATCAAGAAATACAACACCAACAATCAATTAAATTACAGCAACAAGTGTAAAATGAGTAATTGTTACTGTTTTTACACAATTACGGTATTATATAGTAAATACTATACTGTGATTTATACTATAATAACTCCATGATTACGCCCACTCTTGAGTGTGAAGCCCGGCAGGGGTTTCATCATTTTGTAAATTTTAGATATCACTCATTATTTTCCCCATTCAAAGTCATTATTGAGGTACCTTATAATATATCCAAACACAAATTTGTGCGTTTCGATGTGTGCATATTTGAGATTTATTTTCACACTCATTTTGGCATTGTAATTGATAAGCAAGTTAGAAAGAAATTAGAATACATTCAGTGGCTTAGCTCAATATCGATTGCACATCCAGTTCTTAGTATTCTTCTACTCTACAATATGACCTACCTGTAATTTCTTAATCCTTAATGACTTTTTTCCCTGGGGTATTGATTTATTATCTGTGTGGACTTTGAGATGTTTGTATTCTATCCAGGGAAACATTTAAAAGTTCCATGGACTTTTAAGTCTCCATGGTGTCTTTGCGATGTTGGATTTCTTTCCATGGAAACAATGTGGACTTTACTGTTTTTTTTTGCTATCCATTCCTACTCTATGATGTGATGTAAACGACAATAGAGAGAAGTTTTTCAGAGTCTTATAGAATATTCAATGATTGGCGTTTTGGACTTTTTCTGGAAGAGATTCATCCAAGATTCAGGACGAGTTGAGGATAAAAAAATACAGGTGCTTGTCTTCAATTATTGCATGAATGCATACGTAAGCAACGGAATCTTCAACTAATTTCTAATTGTATAACCGGGGACAACCTAAGTTCAAATAATGATGAGTGAAATATGTTCTGTTGGTTTTGTGCGAGTCCACTAGACGAGCAGTATGTCATTCATAAAGGAGTTCAGAATAAAGAATGAGTTTTCGTCAAACCATCGCATCATCTTTGACCCATCCCAAAGAAACATTGTAATAACCAATGGCACGGCCTCAGCATGGTTTGCATCCTTCTAAGCATCTTCTACCGGTCCTCCAAATTCACGCATATACAACTTAGCCAAGCTGTAAGAACGTAGACGTGGTTTAATGTCTCTGAGGCTTCTATTCGTATCTCACATCTGAGGGATCAGGAAGAGTCAATCCCACATTCTTCAAGTTTCTCTTCAAATTGTAAAATAATCGGTTTTTTCCATTGTGATCTAACCAAAACAAACCGTGGCTGCCTGTCTTCAGAAGGGCAACATAAATCTGCTGCCCGACTCGATAAGAAAAAGTGTTTTCCTTTTCCAAGATTTTTTTTAGTAGGGGTTGATCTAGGCCAGACATTGCCTTATCGGTTGGATCAACATGTTTCTTCGGATCAACACAAATACAAGTTTGTCTATAATCCGTGGCATTGTAGACACCGAGGTTAGATCATCTTCTATGGCTGAACGATGTCGGCGAGAAAGCAGACCTCTGTGATTATGTTACTGGCTTCCGAACCCGGGTGGTCTCCATTGTCCAAAGAATACAATGAATTGATTCCTGGTGAATGTCTTGCGGAATTTTCCGATAGCTCTTTTAAACTATTATATCCACAACAATATATATCGCAGCTAGGTGTCAACACGCACTTAACGGGGAAAGATCTTCTCTGGTCGTACATGTGCTGATCGTTTAATTGATGCTGATGCTTACTTGTATGAAGACTTATGGAGAAATGTTCATGGCTTCCCCTTTGTTAAGTCGTCGTCCTATATCCGGTTTGGTGGGCCGATGTATAAACAAAGGAACTGTTGGTAGATGAGAGTCAGAATAGGATTAACTTCACAGTGAAAAATTATCGACATCTCGCCAACTAGATAATTTTGCATTTCAAAGGATACAATAGCAGGTGCTATTTACAAGACAAGTGCCTTACCTAATATGCATCCTTCTGCATGGCTGTAAGGCTTTTTTTAATTTCATATTTTTTTCTGTTCTGCCAGGACGTGAATTGCAAGCAAGGATGTAGGGAAGTTGATATTATAGCCTAAGAAAAGTAAAGTGCACTGACGTTTCCCGCATGTTAAAACAGCTTAGAACACTCTTCTTGCATAATAGTTTAAACAATAGGAACATACTTTGCTCAGTTTTAAATCTAGACTCGTAATCCCTCCAGCTCACTAGTGCGTCCCCACTCATAAGCGTTCTGATCGGATGCTCTAATTAGAGCTTTTCAGAGTATTAATCCAGATCCAATATAGCATGTTCCATCGGGAGTTTACTCTTCTACTTTTAGAACCCCTGGATAAACCTAGAACCCTCCGCAGGCTGATTTCACTGTATATTTACATCACAAACACGGGAGTAACCTGCGATTATTGGGATTGTTCTATGTGATTTTTCAATTTTAAAGGTTCAGGTGCCACCTTTTGAGCCCCGGTTTGGATTTTGTCGTTTTAAGTAAACAATTTGCAGGCCTATGTTCCATTAGATCCATAAAAATGATTAAGTGCAAGAGAAATGACCGATAGAGTGGTAAGTCGTAGAAAACGGAATCAAATCTCCCATGATAACTAAATACGATATCCTTCTGTAGGTCAGAATTAGGCTACATCCATGCAGAAGCTCCGAGGATCCCTTACTAGTATCAGCACGGTATGTTGAAACTATACCACTTAAAGCCACTACCACTGATCTCTACACACACTGGATAGGCTGTCTCCACGAGATTGAATAGCGAGCCGGTGAAGAGAACGGAAGTTGCCCAGCCGTCCATTTTGCTCTACACAAAACATTCACTCGGTTGGACGGGTTTCTATGGGATGAGTCTACACGTGTTCCTTTATAAAGTCTATCCTGGTCAATATCTGAAAAAATATCAAGGTTTGCAATGTATAATGGGTATGTGCCTATTTTGCATGAAATTATACTGTGTGTAGAAGTAAAACGAAACGTATTCTAGGCAATTTTGGCGACCGAGTTTGTGATGATTACTGGTGAGTACACGTCGTAGCGGATACACTGTATACATACTGTATGTACTTAAATTGCCACTGTACTACTAGTACTTTAGTGCTGTGCTCTTTAAATGCTATAATAACCCCATGGGAAGTATGGAGCGCTAATACTTCTAGTTCCACTACAATAGTATTTTATTCATGAGTCTTTTCGCTGGATACATCGGCCTAAGGGGTAACTTGTGATTTTAATTATCACAAAACAGTGTCACTAGATAGCTGTATAAATCCCAGGTCAAGGACCACAAATATCAGTTCCTTCCAATTTGAATTTCCAAGTTGATTTAAAAAAATGCATTTTGTACAGTATTACTGACCCCATAGACGGCAATGCATATCTTTCTTCAAAGCGAGATTTATCGGATGGGGGGGGGGGGGGCGTTTGTTGGGTACCCATGTCATTCAAGGGTCTGAGAATGACCCCTAAAAGGCTAACAGGACAGATTTTACAGTGAAAAGAAACCCCTAACGGGAGTCTAACGGCGCCAGGTGTGGAGTAAGAAAATACATAGTTTCAGGTTTTTTAAATAAGGGACCCATTCAATTTGGCAGTAAAAATTATACCCCTGGCGGGACCTGTTCTCAATATATGACATAAACATACCTATACAAAAAAAAATTACACTTTTGCTATAGGACTGCACGACAAAAAGTACACACTCGGGTTTATTTGTGATAGGGTTAGGTTAAATTTCCTATTTTATCATTGAACCAGTCACAACACAACTGAATTTGATACCTCTAGAGCTTCATTATTGTGAATTTTATACCCTAGAGGTTTGTCCCTTGAATTGCAGCTATATAGTGGCTCTTTTTGGAACAAGCATTGGTCCCCGACTAAAATTCAAGAACCCCACCCCACCCCAGGAATTGTATTCCCCCCCAAAATATTCTTAGTATATTTAAAAAATACGAACGTGAGCCCCAATCTTGTAAAAATAGATACGAGGTCATTTCAAAAAATAAGGAACGCTAAATCTCGTCTATACATGAAGCCATTTTTGTAACAACAATTCTCTAGGGTGGGGGGGGCGGGGGGGTACCACCCCCTTTAATTTTCCTTTTTACACATCCGATTCTAAAATTTGTTACCACAAGATAGCTTTGAGTATTCCGTTTCCATGGTAACAAAATAAGTACCAACATTCCCAATATGATCATGAGTTAAGGAAAGAGTGAAAATACATGATATATAGGGTGGAAAATTGATTATTTTCAATTTTACACAAAAACATCATAAACGCTCGTGATAAAAAAATAGTTAATTTCCCATCCCTGTAAAGCCAAACCGCCATGGGGGAAATTAGATACTCCTAACCTTTTTTCATGCTGTTGGTAATTTCCCCATTCCTAATATTGAGTTACTAGAAGTAAGCCTAATGCTTGGCATGTGGTACTCATTTTGGTATCAATGAAAATTGTAGAATGGTAGATATCCATTGGTACAAATCAGTGTCAGTGGTATTCCGTGCCATATCGGCGTGTTTGATACCCCCCCCCCCCAGGGATACCCCTCCCTCCTCCCATCCATCACTTTGGGAGTGTCACAAGTCAATGCGGACTCAGAAGGGGGGGGGGTGGTTAAAGCCAAAAAACTCTTGACGGAGGATTAATGAATAATAATAATAATAACTATCTATATAATATAGCTGTGAATAATAGTAGTCAATCATGAATTACTGTGTCTAGCTGAAACCCTGAATATGGCATTAGAGACTTTTAAAAACATTTTTAATCCATAATTTGTTCGAAAATACCCGCGCATACTCGAAAATCAAACCACTTATTGACAAAACTTGACATACGGCGCAGTTAATCGCTAAGTTCGGTCCTTTTCCGTAGGTTCCCTATTCCTTTGTACGTGCGCGATCGGGTTCTTGGGTAGAGCAAAAGGCCCGGGGGGCGCCTGCAATTTCCAGTTTCCTCACGTTCGATTGGCGAATAGCCTAGCCAGTGGTATAGAGATCAGGGACCTACCAGTGATCACTGGAAAGGGTCCATATATTTTTAAACTCTAGAATCCTTAAAAGTGAAGAATAAGTCCTGTTGAAATCCCATAATTATCTGTTGCAACTGAAAAAAAATGACCGAAACGGAAAACAAAGCAGTATTCAAGATATGAATTTCCGGAATATTTTCTGAATTTCCATTCACTTGTGTTGTAAATGTACGTACGGACAGTAAGGTTTTGTCCTCCATTAGTGTTGCTTTCAGGCCCGGGGAGGGGATGGGGCTGGTTCTTTAGTGGAAAGGGGGTATCGGGGATGTGCCGACCGAGAAGGGTATCATTTTCAGACGCGGTGCCTTTTGGTATAGTTAACGGTCCCCTAAAGGTTGCATTTTTTTGTCATTATAGGCCTATATTTTTACAGTGGTCAAACAGGTATGAAGATTGCTTACAAAAATGTGAAAAAAGTGCTGGCCCAGAAAGGCCCAAAATAATTTAATAATTTTATCTCAGCTTCTGGGGCTTGCCCAAACCACCTCCACCAAAGGCAGGATAAGGATAAGTTATGCATTGATCTTTTGGTAGGCCTATATTTTCATAGTGTTCAAAAACACCTCTAAAAAGCACATCTCTACCCACACCAAAAGTGAGAACCCCCTGGACATTTTCTGCACTTGTTCTATTGTCGGGTATGTATTAGGATAGATATTGTTACATACATGCAAACCATCTGATTTTAATCTATTTTTCGATTTTCTGATTTAGCAAATGGTTTTGTGAATTCTTTCAAAAGGGAACATCGCCAGCAATTACCAAACTAATGTTGTGGTCCGGTTGAACGCAAAAACAAGATAGTCCCAACAGAACTCAAAGTTAAAACAACACACACCAGATCCAAATGGATTCAAAGAGACTAGATGAATACTGTACTATACACATAATAAAAAAAAACACCAATCTTCAACTGATGTGTGCTGGATTAAAAATGCTGGAACAGAAAAGAACAAACAACGTTTCGACACGATAAAAATGTCCTTGTTCAAACAGAAGACAAGGAATGGCACTCCACCACACGATGTCGATTGTTACTAAGGTTTTCAGTGAGATCAAATCTTTTCCACGGTAAGCCATATGATTTATCCCCGTATGATTAGGGACTAAAGGCTAAATATCTCACTTAATTCAAAGTAACACCCGCTATATTAGCTTATGATAATTATTCCCCACCATAGAGCTAAATTCCTTAGGCAACTTCAAACATAAGTAAATGTCCCACCTAGCAGTATCGGTAAGCCGTGGTTAACACTAAGAAAATAAAGGCATAAATAAACGAGCTAAAATGAAATAGTTGAAAATGCCTTCAAACTTATAACTTTATATAAGTATGAAATACATTTTGTTTATAAAATACGACAAGCTAGTGGACTTAGTAGTAGTATACCACTCTTTTTTTAAGATTTTAAATTGCAATCAAGGAAATGGTCTTCAACATTACCAGGGATAACCACTGTCATGCCTGTGTGAAATGTAATGTGATTCCATACATTTTGAGTTGCTAACGAATCCCCCGGGACGAATCATCCCGTGGTTAAAAATTTTTAAATCCGAAGAAAGGTAGTATTGTTCTCCTTTACCTTGTAAAATCTTAGAGCTATTGGATGTTTCGTTTGGAATTTATGGGTTGAAAATGTGCTCCATTTTGGTCGACCCATATAATTTTAGCAACAAGCCACAGTCATTGACAGTACTCTCCCGGGGGGGGGGGGGGGCACTGACATTGGAAAGAGATGTAAGGGGGAATTTCTCTGTAAGTGGGAGACACAGTGTCACTTAAGTTTAGATGATCACAACTAAAAAAAAATTTAAAACAAAATCATTGTTATGTGCAAGTTTTGATTGCAATGTGTTGAGATTATACATGTATAAGGTTTATCGGAGATAGAAACGCAAAGGATCATGGGGCTGATAAAGGGGCAAGAGCACCACACACGTCGATGATCATCAGTTGTTTCCGTGCACTGACAAGAAGGCATACAGCAAACGAGTAGAACCAACTTATTTGGATTGTTTTCACTTATGTTGGAGAAAATATACTACCAGGTGTTGTCCATGAATGGTAGTACAAGTAATCTTTGTTTTATAAAAGGTACGGACAAAATTTCCCCTCAAAAATAACCAGAAAATTCACACTATCGTCAGCTGCTATCGAAAGATGTAGCGTGCAGCTGCCAATGGAGTGACTACCTTGAAAACCAAATTCTCCCAGTTTAAGTTAGGCCCTTGAAACTAGGCATTATTAGTTTCTCGTCCCCCGCACGCTTATGATTTTTGGGCCGTGTTAGCGGCCAAAAATCCCCTGAAAATAATTCATTATTTGAAAAATTTGTTCAAGCATCACCTTTTCAGTCGAGATTGGAATTTTTTAGTAAGGAACCTGTATCGGAAGTCTGGAACTAGTCTAAAAATAGACCCAATATTGTCGTATTTGTCGATCCCCTGTAGGTTCATTCCACTGTAAAAAAGAGCATGTCAGCCAAATAATGAATAATGATAATGAAATAGTTCCCTCAGTATGGGCTGAAAAAAATGTCACGAGAAAACTCATCATGAGTTAAAGGCCTTAGGCCAACTAACAAATTTCATTCATTACCGATAATGAAGCAGCCGACTATTAATCCACCAGTATGATTAGCAATTCACAATTTGATATTGAGTTTATTATTAAATATTAGTTAAGAAAAAGATACCTTTTCGTGAACAAACGCATCTGAGATACACACGGACACGGAGAGGCAAAAACTTGGTCGTCGATTGCCGCTTGAATCACGGCCCACACATCGCTCATCGCCCCGCTCATCGCACACGGAAAACTTATCAACCTACCTGCATTTTCAGCTATTTCATAACTGTAATTCCACACATACAGTTTATGAATCGGCGATTCAACAAAAATCAATAATGCTAATTTTTTTGGTTTAGGCCTACTCCAAAAGTTTACCAAACTTCGTTACAGTTGCCTATTGTCGATCACGTTCAAAGAGTGTACCACAATATACGATGCCATGTGACCATTTTACAAGGTCACAGTGGAAGCCGACGGAGTCGGCCGCCGGCGACGTGGCACATGGAGTTATTATATTTGCGTGCGGTGGATAGATCATGTCTAAATTCTGTAGCTTCTGTTGACCAAACCATACGATCATTACAAATAAATTACAAATAAATTTATGATAGGAAAATATATAAAACTTTCTGTTTACAAAATTTACAAAGGGTCATATTTGGCTGAAATATTTAAAAATAATGTGTGATTACCCACGACAGGACGGACAAGGCCCGGGGCTGTAGCTGCACTAGCAGAAGGGCAGTTGGCGCATGACACTCAAAATAAAGGTCCGCTAATACCCCCAAAACAGTCTCATTTCTTGTTTTATCTGGTGTTTTACAGATAAAGGTGTAATACATCATACAGCTTTTAGATTCTTTTTGCTGATTTTTGTTTAATAAAAGACTTCAAATTCTTAAAGTTTTTTTGAGTTCCATTGCCAATAGGCAAGTACACGTTGTTTACAGTTACATCGGGAATCCAGCTTCTGTTTGCCCCTTTTTTGATCCATTCATGCATGCGTAGAGCGCCCTCTGTTGATATTTAACCGATTAGCGATATGGTCTACCGAGAAGTGATAAAAAAAATAAAAAAAATAAAAAAAATCCAAGAATTCCCTCTTCACTCATTTTTGACCTAATTTGGTGAAACTGAGTTTTTCCCATTTTTAAACCTTAACAAATACACAGAAATGTCCCACAACACCTTTTAATAAAGCTTCAATTTAAATGAGAATAGCCTCATTATATTAATATTGAAATTTTTTATTTTTTTGTTACTATCAGTAGGTACCACTAGGCCTCTTATGAAAAATGCATGGGCAGAAATGAAATTTCATTTTGTGTTACCCCTCAAAAAACAGAGTTTGGCCCGTTTATGCTGTCCGTCACCATGAGTAACATCCCAACCCATATGACATGTATGAGTTACAATTACTTTAGAGAGTAAATATGTTACCAGTTTTCTTAAGTATTGTTGGAGCATAATTGAGAAGAAAAAACACTTAACATTTGAAATCTTGCTGTGAACTTTAAAAAAATAATGCGACAAACTGTGACCACAAGTAAATGCCCCGTACACAGTCCTCACAAGAGTACAGGCCAACCTTAATGTAGTTCTGCTGAGCAAAACCTCTTTGTCTTTCATACATCTTTTAACAGTTGGACATTATCAGCTAACGTAAAAGGTTATGCCCGTGGACATGACTTGGTATCCAACAATAAGCCAAATGCCAAATTAAAGTCATCTGACATCGTCAAGATTTTTCAAACTTACCTCAAACAGATCTTACAATACTACAGAACACGAATCCACAGTGTGTTGTTGAACAAACAAACGACGTGTGTCGACCTTTGACAGCCAACTCCGAAAATGGCAACCAACTCACTCATGACGTTTTATTTTTTTTTTTTTTTTTTTTTTTTTTTTTTTTTTTTTGTTTTGGGGAGTAAATAATTCTGCGTTGAAACTTCATCCAATTAGTACTTTGTTTCGCCGTTTGGATTGAAAAAAATGGTGGATTCTTGTTCTGTAGTATGTAGATGCCTACAGAGTCCTGTTTGAGGTAGTTTGAAAATTAAATTTGGCATTTGCTTATTGTGATAACCAAGTCCCAGTACGCGGTGGCATAACTCGTAGTAGCTGAAATATCCGATATGTCCAAATGTTTAAAAGATGAATGAAAGCAAAAAGGTTATGCTCAGCACAGAACTAACCCTTAATGGCTGTTTGAGAATAAACAGACGCCAAAAACATGGGATCAAGTGTTTGTGATGAGTGTGGAGAATAGGTTCAATCTGTATTTCAAATGGAATTACAAGCATTTTCACTTCTGTGGCTTGTAGGGGTCTGTCCATGAAGTTGGGTTTTTTCAAAAACATGGGGTAATTTGGAATATTGTCAATGTACTTTTCCTGCCCTTTTGGCCCAAATGAATAAAAATAACAGGTTATTTTTTTAATAGTACCCATTATAAGGTTTCAAAAAAAATATCAAACAATGACATCTACTTCAATCATGAAATTTTTGACATGCAATAAGTATTTGGTGTCCGCCCATGTTTTTTGATAAAATGTGTGACACGAAGATTGCACTATTTCAAATGCCATTCTAAAATTTAAAATGTCTCTATAACAAGTGAAAAATGGAGCGCATTACAATAATCAAGCTCAGTCCACCACGTGTAAACTGTTGACCCAAGAAATATGTCATCCAATCTGAAGTGATGCATGTGGAAAAATAATTACTGATATCCACGTGTGTCCGCCTAAAAATTGCATTGTAGTGTCCCGGTATTAGTAGCTTATAACTAGGAGGTATAACATGCTACGTGAACAAATTGTAGTGTGTGTATCTTATATGTGTATAAGTAAATTTAATGACAAAATTAATGGGTGTAGGATGGGATATTCAAAATTTGTGAAAGAGATGTAAATGTATGCAGTGGTCAACGTGGTGTCCGGTGCACATTTGTAGTGTCGTATCTTTTAAGCAAAGACATTGCTTTTGCAGATTTGTATTTAAAATAAAGAAACAATTCCATGAAGTATTTTGATAGGGGTTTATTTGGGATATGACTGAGGATAGGACTATGTCAGGAAAAAAGATATTTTAAAGATAAGTGTGGGTCGCCTTGTAGAGGCGGTATCTGATGCCAACATAGAGTGGAATGAAATGCTTGTAATATTGATGAGGATGAGTGTTGAAATGTTATACTGCCCAGTTGAAAACCATTGGTTAGACAATTCTTTAGCTCCTTGGTTCTATACATGGGCTTACATTTAAAAATATTCTTGCCCATTAAGTTACCGACTCTTACATGGACACCAGGAGTGGCCCGGTTGCCATCAACGTAATTTTCACACATATAAGCATAGGGTAAAAATGTCAACCTGTATGTTGAGGTGTTATTTGGCTTTGCAAGCATAAATGTCATCAATGATGAGTTTATGAAAACATTCTTCCTTTGCAACAATAATACCATCCCCACTTTAATGATTTGGCACTTGAAAATTTTCAACCAAATGTACACTTTTGGACGAAACTTCACGGAAATTACCCAGTTACCAAATTTAACAAAATGGCTTACAAAATACACTAGTAAAACATCCCAAACCAACTTATGCAAAAACTGGATGAAATTTTTCCCCAAAATGAAAATTGAGAATATCATTACATTTTAAGATAGATGGGCAATTCATTTACAAAAACAGTAATGATCAGGCACAAAGAGGTACTACTTGAAAAATAACATCTATGATTAATTTTAACAATTAAATGAAAAAAACACCAAATGTCCAATTTAACAATCCCAACCATCGTAGTATTAAATTTAGCACTCATGCAATGGAAGACTGCAATGGTATTAAATAAAATTCAGGAACCCCTATAACACAAATCTACAACTAAACTACAATGTAGGTCAAACCGCAATTATATTCGAAACCAAAATATGGTATGGGACACCTCTGTCTTGGAAGAGGACCATAAGGGCCAAACCTAATTGTAAAAACATGGAAAAAGAACAATTGAGCGACACAAGTTATCTGTAATACCTGTCTATTGTATTTGTAAATATATTATCTGTTATTTTACTTAATTTCTTTACATTTTATAATTTAAAAATATTTTTATTTTTACTTAAATGTAAGATGTTGACCCACATTTCAAGAGAAATGCCCAAGGGTAGTGCGGCCCCTTCGCTTCTCTCCAAACCGTCCCAAGACCCCCAGTTGAGCCTTAACTCAGTTCTTAAGGTCCCCTTTTCAGAAATATTTGACTCAAGAAGCGATTTTTAGCCAAATTTCAGCTCCCAAGCTGCAAATTTCTCAAAATTTCAGTGGGGGGGGGGGGGGGGGGCTACCACGCCCTACTTTGCGGAGAGAAACAATCCGTTCCCAAGCCCAATTTCGGAATCGGGGCCGCACATCCTACCTGAAAAAAAGTTGAGGGCCCCCCCCCCCCGGAGTACTCTCATAACATAACGAAAATGTCATTCCGAAAAAAAGCTAGCGTATGATTTGCTCGTATATTGAGGGTACATAGTGAACTAGTCCAGTCCCTATATTTTACTAAATAGGGACGGGAAAAGGCCCATAGACTTCGTGGCGAAATTGACTCTGAAAAAAAAATCAGAATTATCATGGGGATAATGATTTCACCCATATTGTACTATAGTCTTACTAAGGCACCATTACTAGCAAGAACATGAAGAAAAAAACATCCCCGTCAATGTGATTATAGTATGTTTTAATTAAATTTTAAAGCCTGATCGTGATTTCAGCACCTTATGTTTTTTCATTGATCCATAGATATCCTAGAGAAAAGTTATTCTCAAATTGAGCTGATCCCGTCTGCGGTTTGTGTTATGAGCAATGCTCGTTACCATAGGCTATTGTGCTGTATTTCTGTCCGTTTATGGACAGAAAATACAAAATTGAGAATTCTTCAGATCATGCGACAATTTGCACGTAAGATGGGCACACGTGGATTACTACGGCTAACGGTTCAACAGTGTTTAGTATAAGGTAAGTGGGGGGACGAGATCACGAAAATGCCCCTTTAAATACAACTGTACAATTTTACTTTCTAAAATTTAGAATTTACTCACCAAATCCCGTAGCGTTATGGAACGGGATTACTAGTCTGTACTCTCATTGCAGCGGGGATAAGCGCTCAATCGGGCGATCGCCGGATTGAGCCACAACGGCGAATTGGGTGTATTCGGATTATATATAGTACATATTATATCACTTTTAATCCATCAGTAATGAATTTTGTAGAAATCCAGTCAAAGTGATAAATCGCGTACTCAAAACGTGCTGGCTTACTTTCCACATGGCCATTTCTGGATGTGCATCGCCATAATTGCTCTTACTGCTCATGCTCAGAGCCTTTTCGGCCTTTACTGCGGCATGTGCCAGAGCCACGCTTCACATTTCGATTAATACGAATCGCGATGTCAAATTCGTCGTCACTCCTTATAGAAAAAGTGATTTTTTTTTTTTAAACCTTGAATATGAAGAGAGGCTCTAGTTGGGCACAAATTATAACATGCAAATGGCCTTATCACTCTTCTTTTGACATTCCGATGGTAACTGGGTGACTTGATGAAACAGAATGATTTTCTGCAATGGTACATTTCTCAAAAATGTTGATTTTCTTTGCAATCACAAAAATCCCTACTTTTACCTAATGTAGCAGAAAAGTGTGTGGGGAAATTTTTTTGGTGCTGAGATTTAGATATTTGTATTTAAAGTTAAATTGGGGGCAAAATATTTTTTGTGAAGAATAGGTTTGCCTTTGTTGAAGTCCTATTGATAGTAAAAATAGCAAACCGCAGACGAATTTGGCGATATAAAATCGCCGTATTAGGCGAGGTCGCCTGCTTAAGCGACATCGCCCGATTGAGCGCTTATCCCCGACTGCATGCTCTATCTATGCCAATGGTAGCCCAAGGTTGCTCAGCAGGCACTTTCTGCTACGATAGCACCTGTTATCTACGCTATAGGAGAAAGGTACGGACGACGATCAACGCTACATGAACGAGCTATTGCAATGGCAATGCCTGGGGCTTAAAATCCTTCATGTTTTTAGCTCTCACATGAAAATGGATTGAAATATCAGCACAACATGACAAAAGTTTACAGACATTGTTTTGGGGTGAAGGCCATTCTATCAAAATAAGCTTTATACTTAATTAAATCGGGCCAATGGCACAAACATTTAACCATCCTTTCAACCATAGTCTTATAACCCTTTCCCTAGACCCGTGCTAGGCACATTCATGGGCCTCACACACCAGGGACTTTAGGGATAAAGATTGGCAATTACTGACCTCCTGTCGGCAAACGCGTGGGCACATGAGCTGATATCGGGTTGCAGTTTCATTGATAAACGGCATCGAGGTGAGACACTCTAGCTAGAAAATCTAGGGCAGTCTGCGGTCAAAATTGCCATGTCTCGCTAGTTTTGAGTAATGGTTCAAGTTGACTGGCCTAAAACAATGGAACCACTGAAGCGAATCTGGGCTAGAAGTAGCCCAAAGTCCGGGGAAAGTGCATTTAAAGCAACTACACTAGTCTAGTAGTTCCTGTGATTTATCTAGTTCGCAATGCAACCCTAAATGCAAGCAAATTGGACGCATAAATTAATCGGAATGATGTTTTCATTACGGACCGCTCTATTTTAGGTTTGCAGAACAGTGTATTTATTTACTGAATTTATTATATAATAAAACTCAGATAAAATTACTCGCCCCAACTTGGCCCAAGCAGTTGTCATGGTTGTTGCTAATGTTCTAAATGGAAATGATCGACAGTGATTTGCAAAAAAGGCTATTAAAGAAATAAACAAAATATCAGGCGCGGATCCAGGGAGGGGGCGGAGGGGGCGCGCGCCCCCCGGTAATTCTGCAAAATCTTGCAAAATCAGCCCATTTTGGAAGCTTTTGGACAAGTTTCAGCCTTTCAGCCCCCCGGTAATTTTGACGTTTTTCAAATCCTGGATCCGCCACTGAATATATATCTACAATTTGCTTACACATGTTGAGTAATGGCGCTAGAATCGTCGCTGTCGTCACTACTGTGGAACTATAGTTAATATATGGAAGGATTTCCCCTGAATTTTGTACCTCGGAATTAGGCCTATCAATTATGAATTTTATGCAGTTATTATAAATGACCACCTCAGGTATTGTGTGTCCAAGTTTACAAGTGAGGATAAATATGAAACCCATTTTTATTAGGCCATGTATCTTAAGTTAGGAACCTCAATAGGGTGGAGGTGTGACATTTTTCGTAAAAATATGACATGATAATGATATTTTTAAAAATGAAGATGAAAACCCACACCCTTTTTGGTCTTTTTTTAAAGCCTAGTTTTTCCTTCTTTCACTTGACACCAAATTCAGGCTTCTCCGTTGATGCTAATTAATTTTATGATCAATTATACTAACAAGCATGCAGAGTGGAGGATGTGAGGGCATGAAAGTGAGGGCACAGTGCCATAGAAAGTCTGGGAAAACTCCATTTTGGTCGAGCAAAATTAAGAAAAACATATGTAATTATTATTTGATGTAGCATGGATATCTTTTTATGTACACTTAATCTTGGACATTGCAGCAATTAAAAACATGGAAAAAAGTAATGGTCTAGCTTGCATTACAGTCTGATTAATAATTTGTTGGACAGAATCGAACACACGTGAGCGTGGACTGCGTGAGCCAGGAGGAACATCGCACCTTGTTTCGCGATGCGTAATTGGTCAAAGAATGCGCTGAACCTTCGCGGAGCTTGTTGCGCTTACTAGAGGTGTGCGTATCTCCTGTCCAAGTAATTATTAATCCAACTGTAATTAGACTAAGCAAAATAATGAGCTGCAAGTTGATAGGTATGGCGTATAAGAGTTGTGTGAGATCAGTGATGCTGTATGGGAGCGAGACATGGTGTCTGAGCGAAAATGAGATGGGGATTTGAAGTTTGACTTCACCACTGTGCATTGCTCAAATTGCGTCTTAGGAAACCTAGCATTAGCTTTGGCGATAACAGCATTAAAACATGAACATTCTCTCATGTCTGATGATAGGTAACGCCAGATATTTATGGCTTTACTACTTCCCAAAATGACCAATAAGACATGAAAATGAATATATTGCTCGTGTTTTGAAATAACCTTCATTTTTCTGGTTGAATGACATCTTCCAGTGCTGCTCCCACCTCTCCAGGGTCTTAACCTGCTGAATAGCTTCGCATTCAGATGGTGATGTTAATTTTCTAAATGACGTTGATTAACAACGAAACCACTAACCCCCAATAATAGAGGGCTCCTCAAATCCAAAACCTGTGCAATCCATGAAAAACAGGCTTTTTAAACCCCAGAACCCTTTCCCTTCACAAATTTTAAAAGCTTGTCACACACTGATCTATCACATAATTACGCACTAGAGTTCCTGAACCTGAGCACATTTTTTTGTAAAATGGCCTTCTGTGGTGGAAAAATCAGGCCTTGAATAGCGCATACCTACAGTGCCGTGCACATTTTGCAGTGCAATTTTCAGAAATTCCATGACCCATTCTTTGTCCATAACTTCACCTAATACCTAGAGAAGTGGTTCAAACCCATCACATTAAACATTCTGTTTTTAGTGAATGAAGTTTATTTTTTCTGGTTGTTCATAGTTTGATGACAGACCAATTATTATATCATTGATAAAGACCAAAAGAGAAGTGGCCCAGTACTGTGCCTTGTGGGACTCCGGATAATACTTTGACTGGGGAAGTTAGAAATTCAGTGTACTGTGGATGCCAAACTGATGAGGCTTTGAGAGTAACATCTGATGTGGCAGGGCTGGAAAAAAAGCATATTTTTTTTGGGAAATAGTCACATTTCCCATAGATTTCCCACCAGTATTTAAGTATTTGCTTTTGTCTGAAAAGTCAAAATTCCCTCCAAATGGCCATTTCACCGGAAGGAGCTTCCTAGATTCCCCCTTTTTCCCACCATGGTGGTACAGTATCAAATGCTTTGGCGAAATCTAGCACAATAGCCGTTCGACTTGCCCCGGTTTCATGGCAGAAGAAAAAATATTATGAACAATTAATTGTCAACATCGTATTTCACATGATCTATGTGAACAGAAACATGTTTGATAAGAGTCCAGACATTGAATTTCTCGAGGTGTGACATTTTGTGGCTATATTGACCAGGTTACTACACTCTAAGAAAAAAGGTGCGAAAGAGGTTCTAAACTTGTCCTCTTATATGGAACCCTGTACGGTTCTTTAGCTCAACTGATGTATAGCCACCTTTTAGGTTTCTTTAGGACCTTTTTGGGTCTCAGATTTTTAGAACCATTTTGAGGGTTTCTTTCTTGAAGGGTTCCATATAGAGGACAAAAAAGGTTCTAAAGCCGTATTTTTTTCTGGGGGGGGGGGGGGGGGGGGTAGGTTACTTGTACCTATTACCCATGTACTATAGTCTGGTTACCAGGATACCAGTAGCAGGCGCTCAGAAAACCTGAACTATATCTATATATCTTTAAAAAACAATGCATTGAACCAACTGTTTGCAAGTCTCATTTAATATGACAAAACCATAATAAAATACTGGCGACCCACTTTTGATAACCACAATCCTGGGTCAATTTTATTAAATTCATTCATTTTCCGTAACCATGTCTTTACTATGGAGTATGGAACATATAGAGGGTGTTTTAATTAACATTCTATGGCCAATTGTATATGCTTGTGTAAAAATATGGTGTACTATACACCTATAAATGCCAAGACACCAATGCATCAGAAGCCGCACACCCAACGTAATACCAATTTGTCCCTAGTAATACTTTGACCATGCAATTTATACCTCAAGTGCTCCAATATATGTATCCTATATCCACAGTAACCAACACCAATTTTCTCCGAATTTTGGAGGTTCATTGGGTCTAGATGGTTAGGGATAACATACATATTGACTTATCTCTGTATTTTTTGAAGAAATAATAGCTATTGCATGTACCCCTATATCCGTTGGTCAAATTGTGTCACCACTGCTTACATAGACTTTGTGTGGGGTAAACGCTGGAGAAAAAGATCTTATTTAAAATGAATGATAACTTTATGATAATTGGACAATGCCAAAAAACTGTTTTTGGTTTACAGGAAATGTGGGAAATTACATGCTGAAAATGCTATTATCAATCATTCAGTGTTATGCTTTGTTTATTGTGTCTTTATTATATGTGCAAGCCTACGCTGGAAACTGATGGAGCTTGAAGTGTCCAACTTTAACTATTCTTCAAGGTGATAATGTCAGTAAATTTCTGTGTTCCTGCATTACAACCCAAACTTTCCACATCAACAGTTTGTGCTGATGGCCATGGAGTTGAAAACCTTATAAAGTTCAATCCTTTCAGAGGGGGCTGGAAGGGGTTCATGGCAGAGGGATTCATCAAACCCCCAGTTGATATAACCGTTGAATTTCCAATCAAAATCTGCCTTGAAAAAATTGTGCTGGACCCATGCGTTGGACGTCAAAAATCGAGCGGGTTTGAAATATACTCGGCTTCTGAACCACAGCCAGCGCAAAGTAATGAGAAACAGAAAGACAACAAGACAACTCTGATTTTTACAAAAATTGCAAATGCTCTCATACCTTGGACGTCGATGTCGCAAGACAACTGTACATTACGCTTTTCTAACAGCAGGTATAGAGCAAGGTTTCCTGATCTTAAACAATTATCTCCTCAAAAGCAAGATTCAAGAGGTCCAGAGGATGTGGACAGGTTCTTACGTCTAGCCTCCCCAGGTGCAGTTGAAAATGTTAACTGCATCACCATCAGAATCACAAGGACACATGCTGGATCATTAGTGGTTTTACGAAGGTTAGAAGTGTGGGGTGAGCCATCTTTGAGAATTCCAAAAGAATCACAAATGTGGGCTCTGAAAATAATACAAAATTTGTTTAATAGTAAGGATGATGTGTTACACAAAAGAAATGTCTCAGGGAGTAAAAAAGAATTTTCCCCAAAATGTGTCCAAAATGGTGACTCAGATACTGCACAAAAATTGGGTCACAATGGTAGGATTGAAGAAACAAGCGAGTGTCCAGAGGATTTCTTAGATCCAATAACTTTCCAAATGATGATGCTCCCCGTCCTTCTCCCATCAGGACACACCGTGGACAGGTCAACGCTCGAGAAACACAACAAAATTGAGGCGGTGTGGGGACGGCCTGCAAATGATCCATTCACCGGGGTTGCGTTCACCAGTAAATCTCAGCCGGTTCCAAATGTCAAGTTAAAAACAAGGATAGATCAGTACTTGTTGAAAGCAGGGGATAAGCATAAATTGTTAGCCAGGGATGTGGGACGAGCTTCAGATGCTACGAGCTCATGCCCATCGGCATCCACTTTGGTCATGCCAAGTGCAACTTGCAGCCAAAGTGCAAAGCAAATTTCCAAAGAAACCAAAGTGAAAAAGCAACATGTGAGTAGTGAAACAAGACACAGCAATCTACCTATACTCAATGCAAACACATCAAAATTAAGTAATCGGACGAAGAAAACAAGTGATCAAAAGAGGGGTGTAGATTCCAGTGTGGACTATTCAACTAATCAACAGCCATTGGTCAAGAAAGCAAAATTGCGTCATCAACCGGTAGCCAGAAGAGCACAATATCCTGTGTCAGGTCGCAATAAATGGAATCTACATCCTCTGTCAGTGCCTCCTGAGGGATTACAATCAACCACAACAGGTATGGAATTATTTTGTAATTAGGGAGATGGGGAGTGTTTACCTCTATGTGTGGTCCATGGCTAAACCCCCAGTTTGTAAATCATACCAGGGAGGTGAGAATAGAAGGAGAGAGCTCACCTACCACTTCTAATAAAAAACGTGAGTTGCTGCCCATTCATAAAAAACCCGACCAAATCGATCGATCGGGTAATCCCTATTGCTTTGCACGGGCAAGAAAGAAAGCAGTGCCCGGCCGTGAGCACGTGTAAGGCTTGTGCTTTTAAAATTCGTGCTCAATAGCATAAATAGCCTATTGAATAGTGCTGCAGCTGTATCTGATGTCCTTTGCGCTTCGAACACGCCAGATGGCCAATGCTGAGTTATATTTATAAAACATTTATGGTGCATCATCTATTCAAGAGTGTTTTGCTTGGATGAACATATCCATGAATCACGTCCTTCCTGCTGTGCGTGACCCGAAAATCTTGGCCCGGATCGTCAGTTTTTATGTCAGAATCCTGGAAAAGTATGCGATGGGACGCTAAAAGCAGTATTTTCCCCGTTTGCTGAAAATGTTCTCTTGTGTCGATCAAATCTATCAGTAATAACTGCTTCGGCAACGGTCACGTCTGCAAAAAGGGAGACACAAGTGGCTTTTCCAGTGGGCAACAAAGCATCCGTGAATGCACCTCTCGTTGTTAAGAGCTTAAACTTTGATTGAGCTCTCTCCTCTATTCTCCCTCCCTGATCATACCAATGGTAGGTGTAAACCAGTGATCTTCACAGTGGATGAAGGATAAGAAGGATATATTGGGAGAAACAACTTGCCCTTTTAGGTTGAAAGCCTCTGTGCCTGGTATACAGATGGTGTATTGAGTCCATTCCACAATAACAACACCAGTTTCGAGAAATTTGACCTCAATAAGGGTCATAATGATGATCCTACACAAAAAAACTGACTTTTACACTCATTTTAGCCCACAAAGTGTTAGTACCAAAGAATTTTTATCATGAAATGTTTTTGTGGTACTCCTTGTAAACTTTTTATCCCATAGTACTCTCTGATTTAGGACAGTACAGAATAGTTGGATGATTTGTTTTTTTTTTTATCATTTTTCTGCTAAAATTAAACCAATATGCACCAAGCATTTGCCCCATGAATTGTGCATCACCCACTCAAACACTTTATACAAGGTCTCTTTGCATTTTTTTTGTTTGCTTACAATATTCCTAATGCTGTTTCGCAATGTGTTAAGGCTTTGCCTATTTGGTGTTATAAACATCTAACTATGGTATAAAATCAATGGACCTCACACCAGTGAACCAGGTGTCTATAATATTGGGAGAGACAAAGTCGAGCCCAATTTCATGTAAAGCCTCTATTTCTAGTTCATGACTAAACCCAACAGCATCAATACTGTGAAGACAGTGAATCTCACTGTGGACCATGGGGGTGTCAACTAGGCGTCTGTTAATTTTGGTAGAAATCAACTTCAACTCTCCCTGTTTAGGTGAAGCCTCAATGCCAGGTCTATGACACCTGAAATAAAAACAATGTTTGTTTCCATCTTAGTTTGCTTAGATTTTATTGAATGAGAGGTGCATAGTTTGTGTTTAGTAGGGAAAATCTTGCACAAAACCTATACAACGATGACCAACAACTATTCCAATATTTTTGTTATAAGTCTTATAATGCCATATTATGGCCTGCTGCAATGCTTTCCACCATTCCACCATTATTTTGGCCAGTCTTTTGTGTAAATGGGGGCACTCATACATTGAAACCAAACAAAATCAATGTCAGGGAGAAGCTTTTCATAGTATTAGGCTCAAAGACACAATCGCTTCTAAAATGCTGTTTTGGACAAATTTGAAAGAAAAACTTTGGCAATTTCTTTGCTCGCTGTAACCTTTCCAATTCATTTCTTTGTTGCAGAAGCCAAATCCCATGAGAATCCCTAACAGAACCGCCCTTGATATGCTCTTAACAGGCCCTGGGCAGTCTACCATCTTACATACAGCAACACATCAGACCGACTCCTTGTGAAAGCCAGTAATGGGTAATGTGAGACAGGTTATTGTTGTCATGTCAAAATATATATTATTTTATGTGGTCTTCCGGTGGCATTGCCCTATACTGGCTGGTCCATATCCTTGTTTTTCCATATATACCCCAATTTGCATGGTACATGTTTTCTCCTCAGTAAGAGTAATTATAGCAACCCATGAGAAACTTACAAACCAGACAATGTAAAGGACAAAATCATACCCTTTGATGGTAGAGGGCAGAGAACCCCTCAAATTTGTTTTGTGTCTGGGAACATTGTTTGTACAAGCTCGCAGGAACCTTCACCCTCAGAACCATTGGGTTGGCTACATGTCATTGGGAATAATGAATAACTGAAGGTGCAATAACAAGTGTCGAGGAAGACAGACAACTTTCTAGTGTTGTGTTGAGTCATAGATCATAATAAAAGCCACATTTGGCCCATTCTATCTGAATCTATCAATCTACACAAAATAGTATATAGCCCATCTACACAAAATAGTATAGCCCATGAAATATATTAACAATTTCAACACTTTAGTGTTTGTTTCAGTGGTAATCCACACAATTAAGCACACTCCCTGTGGTCCTGGTGTATGACCAGTCGTATTATGCAACATGATAGGCAAATACACCATACTATAGACTGGACATGAAATAGTGCACCTGCTTGTCAAGTGGTGCATCAACTATGTAATGTGTAACACCTTGAAAAGATGGTTATAAATCTTTGCATCAGCTTTCATTGAGACAGTACTCTGCTTGCGTGTACAACTGGCTATCAATTAATCATCATTCTAAAATGGTGTAACCTCACATGCTTTCTGATAAATATTTGAATCTACATAAAATAAACCCTTTTTGTACTGCTGTAGAGTTATGTCCGTGGTCCCCTAAATGTCACATGTGCCTCAATAAGGTCTACCCCTATGCCCAAAATTAATTTAAAGGGTAGGTGGTTGCAACCTGAGTTGCATGAGATGACCCTGTAATACTTAAAATAATTTTAACAAGTTAAAGATTGCAACCTGACAACTCCATTTCAATTTGAGATGAATAGATTTGTCTATGTTACTATACAGACCATAGGTACGTTTACAATTACAACTTCCAGATCACAGGAATTTATTTTAACAAATTGAGATTTTTTATATGAAGGAACATAATTTGGATTTGGGCTTATTAGCTATTTCACAAGTGATTTGGTATGTTGTGCACAAGTAAATCATGTATAATGCACAAGACACAATTTGTTAGAAAATTCAGGGTGACCATCCTTGGGAAAATCTTAGTCCGCTTAATTATCTGGTGCATGACTTCTGGTTGAAACTTTTACTTCAGGATGAGCATCACTTCACTATCATGGTACATGTATTTCCTTTTGTAGATTTAAGAGTCTTGTGACAATCATCCAGCAACCCACCACCATCCTGTAACCTGTCAAGTTCATGGCAGAATGAATACTGCCCTCAATGTAAAAGCCTGCCAGCCATTAGTCTTTATCGTCTTCCGGCACCACATCTATCTGAGAAGTGCCTTGACTACCCACAGTAGACCTCCTATAGAGCCCTCCAATCAACCCGACAACCAGTTTTGTGCCCGGTTGTGGCCGGACATATAGAAAGAAGATGTTGTGAGAGTGCATGTGTGAGTGTTG